>CABFOV010010372.1:5141-16400 GCA_902141375.1 Timema poppense
AAAAAAAAATTTGTTGTCATTTTTACAAACAAAAAGCAATGCACAGAAATTAATACGTAGCCTAACTGAACACTTAAATGCTACGCACATGATGAAGTATTTAAATTGAACTTGAATTACTGCCAGAATTTCTTTACACCCCAAATTTAGTTTTAGTACAAAAGTAATAGACTCCCTGAAATTTCCAAACACTTGGAAACGAAGGACAAGATTAGAGCGAACCAATTATATAATTATTGTGACCATTGCCAGTAAGTTCTTCCGTAAGAAATCCCATCTAGTGGGCTGGGCATGCACTATTATTTAGTATGGATAGCCATTTTAATACTTGGCATTCATATTTTATTTTATATATTTTTGTTCATTTTGCACATTTTTTAAAAACCTGTGCTTCTGTATCTTGGGCCCTGGAAGTCCAGGGCCCAGTACCATGATACCAATAGTCCCTATTCCCCTACTCACCCCATTGCAGTGGGCCCGGATATGGGAAGCAAATAATGGGGGTATGGGACTCATTATCTGAACATCAAAAATTTCACTAGCTGTAGATAGATTGCGTATTTGTAATTTGCTATTTTTCTTCAAACAAATCTGATAAAATCCTTATTGACTTTTTTCCAGCTGTTCTGTCTATAGCTATCGAAATATAAAGTAAAGCTTAGCTATTGACGTCATACTGTTAACCTAATAGGACTGATAGTGATTTTGACAGTCCGGTGAAGGGGGTATGAGGACGTATTGGGAAATCCATTGGGGGTCTGTAATCATACTAAGGTTAAGAACCCCTGGTCTTAAGTGACTATTTAGTCATTGTTATTTTCGGGGACAGCTATTCTAAAACCATTGATGAGATCCGAAGAAGATTGTCGCCATTTAAATGGTATCCTTATTATATCCTGTAAGATATAATTCTTACCTTGCATAATTTCACCATGGTATAGCTCCTAGGATAGGGTCATAGTGTGAACCAAAGGTGGCCAACCCGTGTCACGTGAATACATTTTAATTGGCACTCATAAGTTTGATTTGTGTTGCTTCGACAACCAAACCAAACATTAATGAACACGGGAATGCTGGAGAGATTTAAAAACCTCACTAAGAATTAAAATATCTTTCTATTATTTACTAAAAACTAGATGTGATATACCATAATATTTTGTTGTTTTACTAATACTGTTATTATCAAAGCGTATAACCCGAACGGATAGTAAGACGTGGTGCAAAATATTATTATTATGTTATTATCAATGAAGCATAATTTTACAATTGCGTTGTATACTACTTTTATACCACTTTTTTCGTCCATATTGTTTTTAAAAATAATCTTAAATAATGTTTGGATTGTGTATTTTGGACGCTTGAAATTTTTGCCTCAACCGTTCTTGAATATCTGTAAGGGGTGTCTTGAAATTTAATAACAACTTTTTAGTTTAATTTTAAAAGTGTATCGTCTAATTCCGCTATACTCATGACAGATATTCAAGAACGGATGATATCACCGTGTGAAGAAAATTAATCTCTATGCTTCCACGGGAGCAATATGTTTTTTATTTTGAAAAAAAAAAAAGTGCTATATAATCTACAAAAACACTCCCCTTAACTCGCATTCCCTACATCCCCATCATAAAAACTCGTCCGCGTACAGCCCAAACGGAAAGTTGGACACTCTATATAATGGTTAGCATCGCGTATTACTACCAGATCGGGATATACACTTATATAGTAACTATGCTAATATTTTTAGGGACGATAAAGGTTATATTTAGAAGAAGTGTGTCCACATTTGCATGGAGGGATAATGGAAAATCATTTTGGAAAATCCACGCACATTACACCCGACTTAGATTCGAACCTCGATCTTCTCGTCATCAGCATTCTAGTCTATTGCAAGAATTATCCCTTAGATTATGCGGTCACTGAAGGGGGTGATGCTATAAGCGATTTTAAAGCTAAATTATCAAACTAGAAAGGAGATATATATAGGCCTAATATAATTTTGTCAGGAATAAATTTTATAAAATACAAATATATTTTTTGAGGTCCAAAATGATAACATTCTACTATATTGTAAGTGTTATTATATAGGTTTTTACTCAAAAGCGACAGCTGCAAATAACATAACTCGACGTATGAATACGTGAATGTAGATCTAGTAAATCTTCCATCGGTCGGATAAGGAATATTTTCCTATGAAAACATAGTATTATATTGCTTTTCACATTTGTTTTAAAGGGCAATATAAATGTTGTCATACTAAAATTTAATTAAACAATAAAATTAGTTGTTACATAGCTAGAACCTATTTGTGCCCTTCTATTTTTAAGAATCTTATACCAATGAGCTTAGCATTGCATAATGGTAGTTTTTTTTACATATAGGCCTACAAATGAAGTATTACATAAATATTTAACATAATAAGCTTTTACTGAAAATAAATATTTCAAAATTTAATGTATATCTTTGATAAGTTCTTAAAAGGGACCTAATTGGTTTGTTTCGAAATGTTTTCAACGTTTATATTATATTTCAGTTGGTAATAAAGTTTTAACATTTGCCGCTTCAACTCTTAAAAGTTACCCATTCATTTTTTTTTTAAAGGAATGTCTTTATTTTGGCAAAGCTAGGATATTTAATGTGTTACCAACGTTATCCAATTTGCCTTTATTTATTTATTTTCTTTGCAGTGTGCTTCCCCCTCCATCGCCTCGAACCAGCGGTCCATCAAGTTACGTCACCGTCGGCACAGTACGCTACGGCGTTCGTTTTGGCAGCAACCAACAGGGAGGGACACAGTCTAAGCGAGAGCTGCTGCCAAGTGGCGACGCCCCGAACCACTCTAACAGCAATGGCGGCGACGACTGCTGCTGCGGTACGGTCCAGCTGCAGTGGCCGCGCGCTCCCGCCGGTCCTCCCTCCTCCTCCACTTCTAGGATCCCCCTCCCCTCTTCCGCGGTCCCCGAGTCGAAGCAACAACTCTCTAATAATAGACGCGGCATCTTCAGTCGCATAAATAGTGCCGAGCTCTCCCGCGGGATTAGCGTCGTGGCGCCTACACAACAACATTGTCAGATTACCTCCGATCCGCAACATCTAGTGTATCGCAGTACCCTAGAATGGTCGCTCAAACAAGCGTCGTCGCCTACACAACCAGCCACCACACCTAGACCAACCCCTAGGGGTGTGAAAAATTGCTTCAAGGGCAACGAGGAAGAAGATGAGGGGCGCTATGGAGTGGGGAGGATGAAAACCCTAGGGGTGTGAAAAATTGCTTCAAGGGCAACGAGGAAGAAGACGAGGGGCGCTATGGAGTGGGGAGGATGAAAGAGGATAGGGAAGATCTCCCACTGCAGCTGCCACCCCCTGCACTCCCACCTTCATCACAGTCACGTCGTCGCATCCTGGTACGTACCAAACCTGACATCCCCGCCTACCTGAAACTTTGCAGTTCCGTCTCTACAGACGGTGACACATCTTATCTCCTGACACACGGTTCCAAAGAGAATCTACCAGAGGAACCCGACAACAATAACGACACCGTCGGGAGTTTCAGGAGGAACACCCTGGAGAGACTCCACAGGTTCCGCTTCGGCGGCGGCGGTGGTGCCACCGGAAACAAAGAGAAAGGAGAGAGAAAAAAAGAGACTACCAGTGGAAGAAGTGGCCGAGCAAAGAAGAAAGAAAGAAGCAGCGATCAATCAGAGCGTCTGCGCGAACTCACGGAGAAACTGAAAGGAAATGCGTCTCCAAGTTCCGACTCCAGGAGGAAAACATCTTCTTCTGCAGAGGGAGCGAGTGCTGTTGTCAACCAGATCATTCCATCTCCTGCTTCTAATACATCTGACGTGACCAGAGAAACAACTCTGAGGAAGGACAGTGCCAAAAAAGAACCAGATAATGGCGTGATTAAAACCACAGAAGTGACGGGTGTGAAGGATGCGTCGGTGAAGAAAATGAATAGTGGCGATGGTGTCATTTTATCGAGCAGTGGTGCGAGTGATGAAACGTCCATCTCAAAGGAGGATGACATCTTTGAGTTTGTTAATTTAAGACTTCCAAAACCAGAATCACGCACTATTGTAGGTTCATACATACAAAGAACGATACCCTTTAGAAGTGCTTCGTTCTCTCAGGTCGATTTTTGTTCTGCTGATGGGAAATACATCCGTAGCAATCCTAGATGTAGTCCTTATTCTACCTACTCAACACCTGCAAGTGGAAGTGTGACCTTACCCTTATCTCCTGCATCCGCCATTGCAGGGGGATCACTTACTTTACCTCGTAAAAAGTTAACAGAGATCAGTCCAACCGCTTCAGTGTGCATTACTCCATCTTCATCGACGACGATACCGATAGACGAAACTATCGGTTCTAACCCTTCCGTTGATTCAGCTGTAGGTTCCGAAGAAAGTTTTTCAACGTCTACAATAATATCTCATATTCCTATCCTCGGCGGGGATGCTTCAACTTCGGATGCACCATACAAAGCTTCAGGTATAAGGTCGTTAACATATCCTCTACCAAGACGTGGCTGTCGACCCGATGATGAAATACCATTCTCATCCATAGATGGTAACGGTCTTAAAAGCCTATCTCACGCTCCATGTGTGATCGGTGCTGGTAGGGAGTTAAAAGGGGTAGAAGAAGAGGGTGAGAATTGGCAATCGGAAACGTGCCAAGGTGACTTTGTTGTTTGCGCTCTCGGTGAGAAGAATGTGAGTGTTTTGAATTTTTCTGATACTTCGAATACGTCAGAAAGTGTTAAGTGTGATTTTGAAAGGACGAGTCCTATTTTGGAAAGCGAGTGTAACTTGTCTCCTGAAAACGTCGTTAGCGAAAAATGTTTGAAAACAAATGACGCAACAGTAGACATTTCTAAGTGCCTGGATAACCCTAAGAGTAAGATAGTTCGCCAGTGGTCGAAACACGAATCGCAAAGTTCCAGTGATAGTGACGATATTATAGCTGTTAAAGTTGTGGATATTCTCGACACAGATCAGAGTTTATTGACTAAAGACGATTTACATTATTGTGAAGTGAACAATGAGGATAATACAAACATTCAACGGGATACTATCAATACGAGTGTCACTAGTCAATTAAATGAATCGTCTCCGAGTGATCAAAACTGTGCTAAGACTGAAGAAAGTGGGAGTCAGAAAATCATCCATCTAACTCCGTCCGAGATACCGTTCGAAGAAAGTGAACCTATTCAGTATTCAAAAGATGTCAAAATATTGGTGAGGGAAGAGTCTAGTGATAGTAATGAAACAAATGATAGGCAATCTCAGAAACAGTTATTTGTGACTCAGTGGCCCAAAGTGGAAGAACGAGAGACTGACATTGACGGGGATGACAGTGAAAAGTCCAGAGTAGACACCGACGAGTCAGATGAAGTTACGGCCTCTTACCAACAGGAAGATCGTGCCTTGTCACAGTCTGGAACTGTTTCGAAGCAATCGTCCGAAGAAAGCCCAGATGATCAAAACGAACTTAAGCTATGTTCAGACAACAGCCAAGAATCGTCCCCGGACGAATCTATACCCCACTCTGAACTATCTTTACCAATAGAAGACACGGATACAGTCAAAAACAGCTCTACCACCAATTTTCTACCGGTGAATAATACATCAGATCCTGGTGAAACAAAAACTACACCTTGGCATCGACAAGAAAGTTCCCAGGAGTCCGACTCATCGAAACGTTGGTCTGGGGAGGTGTGCGATAGGAGCTCATGGGGTGTTCCCCGAGACGAACCTCAAAGCCCAGATGATAACTGTGTCCCAAAGACTCAATGGTCTCGCTCTTTAGACACGGAAAAGAAACGGTTAAATAGACCTAAACTGATTTGTCAAAGTTCTGAGGAACGCGAAGACGATTCAAATAGGCCCTCCCCCAGACGGTATCCTATATTAATCCGCACCGACTCTTTGTCCGAGGGGGAAAGCGATCAAGGGGACCGGAGACCAACCACACCAACAATCAGGGACAGAGAAAGAGATCGTACAGCTTCACCATCGCTATTCTCCCCTTCAGATTTATCCGATTCAGAAGGCCGAGGTGGTGGAGGTAGTGCAGGGATAGGAAGTGAATCTAGAAACCAGCACACACCTCGAAGATACTATAAAAGACCTTTGAGAGGGCCTTATGGTCAAATGCTTGAAGCTGAAATGAAAAAGCCAGACACTGGCCGCACTTTCTCGAAGCGTCAATACAACGAAGATCTCAAGTTTCTAGAAGAGTACGCATCTCCTCCACTTCAACGACCACCCAGTCCCACTGAGAGCATCATGAAATCCTCCCCAGTGACAGATCCTCCCTTCGACTCCCTCCGTCCATCCAACACTGACGATAACCGGACATGCAGCTTACGTCATCGCTCCCTCACAACGCATTCCTTCGACGATTCTCAGTTGAAAGACGGTTACGGGAGGTCACCTCCAAGTGCCTCAAATCCTCCAACGCCGATGCCAAGGTCGATCCCGAAGCGTAAGGTCAGTGCGCCATATTCCGCCCCTAGTCCGACTGCGCTAGCTCGCGAAAGTAGTGGCCCAGGGACGTTTGTGTGTCATCAGAGGACCACCTCGAGTCCTTCTCAACTGGAAGGTTACACGAGAGGTTCCGGAACATCCACGCGTCCTGAACCTACTCCGGAGCTTCTAGCGGAGCTGCTCCGGGGTAGTTCTGAGAGGATATCTTTTTCCCCGAACAACTCTGTGTTATCTAACATAGAAGCGACGGTGCGGGATTGGAAGGTGAGTTGTTTCTTCTTTTATTGATAATATGTTTGACTATATAAATACAATATACCGTTTTTAACACTATATGTCAATTTAGGTGCGTAAGAGAGTTTGAATACAGTTATTGGGGACACACTGGTTTGATACTACGTAAGACCTAAAATAATCTACAATTTCCTTAGGAGTTAATCTCTTTACCCAAATTAAAAAAAATATCGGCTTCGGTGTTGAATGTTTAAGGGTGGGCTTTGTTTCTAAGTTTACCTGTGCTATGTTAGTTTGTAAGTCATGTGTTTGTATAGCCCTTTTGCTTTTAAAGTGCATGTTCGAAATAGTAAACCCACTTTAAATGAAAGCTCCAGTTTATCTAATCCCTCTATTTAGGAACTAATTTAGCTATCAACATTAACTTACACTGAACATCTAAATTTCAGGAAGAGTTTCAATTAACGAGCTCCATTTTCATATTTAATTGATAATTCATTTGAAACAAATTAAAAAATAGATGAAACATATAATAATGTTTGTGATATGACATTGAAATAAAATGCATGTCTTTAATATAAGAGGATGTTATCAAGAGCAAATATTCTCTTAAACTTTATTCAAAACCATTTCGTTTACACTTCATGGCCATTTATTTAATGCAATTGCTTATAGTCACTTTTCATTATTTCATCATTAATTAAATTTAAGAACTGTTTAAAATAACAGGCTGGAGCTGAAAGGCTGATAACGATAGGAATTTTACTATCAGGATAACAGGAGAAACGTTTTATTAAAAATAAATATATTATGTATTCACGAGTTGAGATTGAAGCCTGTCTCCTCCACTCAATATCCCTTTCTGCCACTGAAGCACAAACACAAAAACTAACGTGTGTTTTAGCCTATATAGGTTTAATTTTAATCCATGATTTAACAAATATATATGTAATAACTATAAGCCTATGGTAATTTGAACAATATAAACGTAGCTGTATTGAAATTGATGTTTAAAGAAATGATCTTGTCAAAATTTCATCGAAAGTAGGACCAAATGTATAAAGTTGTGACTCTCATTCAGTTGGTATAAATCAATATTTTATGATTTTTTAAATAAATGGGTCTACACAATCGTTAGTATATTTGTGACAAAACTTTCTCGAATATAGTTTTTTTTAGTAAACTATCCCTTCATAAGTTTTTTCTCAGAAAAACAAACAAATAATTTTGATTGATTAACATATTCAAATTTCAATTTTGAACAAAATTATTATAGAATTTTTTTTAAATTTCAAAATTTCCAAAATAAGTAATCAGTAAACTAGCCAATTTTTTTCTTTTAGAAAAACGATTGTATATTTTCTTTTATCATACAAAACACATAACGTAAAATCCATTTTGAACATAATCGTTATAACAATCTAAAAATTTCAAATTTTCAAAAATAAGATATGAATAAACCACGGGTGCAGAATATGTCCGAACGCGTGAACGAGGTTTGGGGGAGGTTTGGGGCAGGAAAAAGTCCAAAAAATTTGTTGACGCTTTTAGTACATTCTGGTTCTGATATGGTAGTTTCATTTATATGAAAAACAAAGGCCAATAACTTAACTCAAGGCTGATATTACCAGTAAGTGCCATAGTGAGGCAGTGCCGGTGTAAACACAAAGAGTTGCGATCTATAGGGGATAAGACAATGTGTCAAGAGTTCTAAATAAGAAGTCAGAGGTTGAGATAAAGGGCAAAGGAAAAATATAATAATTCAACCTGGCTAATGGAGTGATTGAGTGATGAGTCATCAGTCACCTACCCTACCGCGGGGGTTTGGTAGTTATGGCGAGCAAGCGGGGGAGGGTAGGAAAGGGTGAGTGATGTTTGGTTTTAGTTCGAATTCAGTCACTTGTTATATCACGGCCTAATTACACGGCGATGTGCGCACAGTTTATTTAAACTCGTGACATGCGTATTGTAATTGTGTAGCCATGAAATCGTTGTTTTTAGTGGACCTACTAGGGTTTGTATATTGTACGTAGAAAATTAGATGGTTTAGTGAAACAAATGTTTATCATGTCAACTTTTAAGAGCAAATAAGACGTCAACTGTGCTTATTGTGAATGTCATGGCAGACGTAATAAACTCGAATATCACGTATCTAAAAAACATCCCCAAGAAAAACCTGTAAGTAAGGATAAAAGAAGTATTGCAAGTTTTGTAAAATGTAAATTATGTGATCAGGAAAAATTCATAGTCGTAAATAGCGATAGTATTTCCCTTAGTGTAGTTGATTGTGATAGACCTTGCAGTAGTGGCGAGTCTACGAAAAAACGAAAAGTCTATGAAAATCAAAAATTAAACCAAGGCCTCCCAGAAATACACATTGCCTCTTACTACCAAGATGTAAAATTAAATGTTGGTACTGGTAAGCCGACTGGTATCAATGACCAATTAATAATAATATGTAATGCACACAAGGAGATGGGTGAAAACGAATTTTTTTATAGCTTAGGTACAATAAAAAAAACTATGATTAAAAATATATTTAAATTTGAATTTTCCAAACTATTTAGAAGGTAATAATCCTTATTCCCTTCAACCTCTATCAAATATTAAATGTTTTATTTTGAGTGCTATGGTTTTCAAGGATTTCTTTGAATGAAAATGTAATGTTCTGGGGAAATATTTGAGTTCTGAACATATTCTGCACCCCTTTAATAAACCACCTCTAATTTTAAGTTTAGAATCACAATCACGATCATACCTTGAGGTATGACCACATGATATATAAATACCAAATTTGAACGAAATCCGCCAAACAATTTTAATTGTAGCCCAAAGTACAGACACACAGAAAAATAAATGGTAAGAGTTACCTTTTTTAAAAAAATTGTGGGCATGCCATAATCCCTCATAAGCTTGAGGTATAACATTTTTAAAGATTACAATACCTTATATATATATATATGGTATTGTAATCTTATATATATATATATGGTATTGTAATTATATATATATATATATACACATACACACACATATGAGAAAGTAAAAATGTATATAATAAAGGGTCATTTTCTTCTTAAAATGTATCATTTATTTATTGTATTAGTGTGCTCTTTAGTGACAAGTGTACTTGCGATTAAAACAAAACTCATTTCTACAGTAGCCCCATGGCTTCTTTGGTTCTGACTGACAGCTCCTAAATTTTGACCGTCAGAAGTGACAGCTACTAAACACATGTTTTTGCAGATCATGTGGTTCGGCGTAGGGATACATAATTTGGTCTGGTAACTTTTCAAAGCTCTCAGTTTTCAGCTGTTAGCTGTCAGTCAGCACCAAAGAAGCCACGGGGCTACTGTAGTGAAACCAGCCAGAGGCATAATCTAACGCCATAGTGATATATGTTCAGCTTATTGACAATCCTCGCCGAATACTTAGAATCGGCTACTGACTCAGTTTATGTATCGGTATTTTAATAAAGCTACATTCTAGGTGCAGCATCTGAACATATAATCTTACAAACGTTACTGAGTATGAATGTGTGTGTAAATTTGANGTTTAAAATTGGCAAACGAAAAAAATATGTACATACCTTAACAAATGTTTTATTGCTTGAAGGTTGTATTCCCGCAAACATTGTTTCTTTTGCTAACGTTAAAAAAATTTTTTATTCTGTTTAACAAATTGGAATTTGAACCCGTAGATGGAATCGAATATTCCAAGAACTCTGCTGTTTCTTATTCTACAGCCAACACATTTAATTCTACTTCAAGCTCACGTTGGAGAAATCCGAGTCCTCAATCAACATTAAGTCCAAAGAGGCTGTCACCTTCGGTCGATAGAGCGTCTGTCTTCAAATCTATAGATCCCAGCAGGGGGTTTAATAACGGCCTTCTGGCGCTGGGTGGGTTTTTATTAGATCCAGTGCTAATGTGGTACTTTTAGGACGAATGTTCAGTAAATTAATGATAATAAGGGTGTACTGGCAGATTCAAAGCGGCTCGGGACTACAAATATGATGGCCCTTAACATATATTAATATCTACCACTACCCGCTATGGTGGCCGCTTGGTCTAAGGCGTCACTCTCACAATATACTGGCGTGCTGACGACGAAGAGATCGGGGTTTTAATCCAGATAGGGTGCACTGATGGCTTTACACATTTCCTTCACGCAAACGCAGGTACACTTACTCTAAATTTAACATTACTCATTCTTAATATACCCAACACCCATATTGGTGGGCCCTTGGTATAATTGTTTAGTCTGTTTTGCCGGGTGACGGGGAGGTTGAGGTTCGAATCTTGGCTGGGTGTATTGAAGGTGTGTTTTCTTAAAGGATTTACCACTATACCTTCACGCAAAGGTGGGTGCATTTGCTTTAAATTCTATCTCACTCTTTCTTGATACTAGCGCAATTAAATGTGGATACTTGCCGGTGACCTGGCAGCCTAGGGAAAAGGTGTCAGACTTCTGTGCTGGCGGCCGGGGTTCAATCCTCGGTCCCGGCATAGATTTATCTGATTACCAAACCCTTCCT
>CABFOV010010374.1:0-16396 GCA_902141375.1 Timema poppense
CACACACCTTAAATAAGGACGTGCGAAAACTTCAGACTTCTTTTTGAAAATTTATTCGCATGACTTCCAATACAAAAGTAAAATTCTGGAATATTTACAACAAAGCTTCACCAAACAAATTAATGTTTGTATAAAAAAAAAAATTATATTCAATACCTAAATTTATATAGCTATCTTTATACAACCTTAATTTTTTTTGTTTTTAATATTCAAACTTGATTCGGCTGCGAGAATTTTTCACATTATTCGAGTCGATTTGAAAAAGTGGACATTGGCGCAGACTCTTAAAAGAAACTTTAACGAATATTTATCATCATCATCATATCCTTCTTACCTTACCTAGTTCCACATCAGGTAAAACCTAAAATCCTCCGTGTACGAGATACGAAAAAGTTTACCAGCACTAGAGTATCAATGTTTAATAAATAAAATGCAAGACGTTACAGGAAAAAGGTACAGAAACACACAGAAAGGGAAAAACGCAATTTGACTTTTGCCATGAAAAGAGCACGGTTCATATTTTACACTGCTAAGGGCTGCTTCTAAGAAAATCGGTCGTTACTGTCCTGATCTCGATTTAACTATATCAGAACTCATCAGGAGTTAATGGGGAAACAAGCAAAACAAACAACTTCCTAAAAGAAGAAACCATTGTATATAAATGTTATGTAAATAAATGATTAACTGCTGTATCTGAATAAAGTATTATTGAAAGTTTTTTTTTTAATTTTTATTTTATCGCTAAAAAAAATAAAAAGGTACAAGAACTACATGGCGTCCACCAGCCCCCAATCGTATATCAAATAAGTGGCTGCCACATTTTGGCAAAGATAGTGCCAACCTAATATGCGGAGTGTGTGTGTTTGTGTCATGTAGACAGAACATTTAATCCTTCAGCCATTAATCTCAGTTTTCTAGACCAGAGACGCTACTTCTTTATTCAAGTAACTTCAAATTGTCATCACGAGGCTGAGTTGACCTCATTCCAGACCCAACGCTTCACAAAAAATTCTGAAAGTGCCGAGGATCTAACCTGGGACCTTTGAATCTGTAGTCAGAAACTTTAACCATTAGATCACAGAGATGGTCGTCAAGAGTATACATTCTAAAATATAATGAAATATTAAGTGTACCGTTTGTTCTATGGCACCGAGTATCATTTAGTTAAAGCTGGTGACCTGGTGGTCTCGGGGTAAGGTGTCAGACTTCTGTGCTGGCGGCCGGGGTTCAATCCTCGGTCCCGACACAGATTTATCTGATTACCAAACCCTTCCTCCATCTCTGACAAGACGTCTTGTGAATGTGGGGAATGGCAGGCCTGCACCGTGGTTCGGATTCCACGTTAAACTGTAGGTCCTCCATTACATCTCACAGTCACCCTACCATTACACATTATCGTAAGTGCGTATAACCCGAACGAGTAGTAAGACGCGGTGCTAATAATAATAGTTAAAGCTGTCGTGACGTCACCTTCAGACAGCGCTAATGTAGTGTTGCGCAGTGCGGCTTGGAGGGTCGGCGGTTCGAGCTTGGACACTTGTCATAGGAGAGTTGAACAGATTAGACTGAATAGCGGAGCACCTGCTAGTTCACGGTGACGACCTGTTGGTGGCCGTGCGGGAGGAATAGCAAATGATGTTTTGTACAATGCGACGATAATAAATAATCATGAAAGCACTGAAGCAGTAAATGTGCCTTTTTGTATAATCTCATATCGTCGGGCAGAGGAGATTCCTTGAGCCAGATGTTGCACCTGGGACCTTGCCGCCCAAAGGTTGGGCACAAAAGTAGTAACTTTTTTAAATAGAAAAATGGTTTGATTTATTTTATTAAGTTCTCTTAAAGATACAACGTATAAGTAATATAAAGTTAGAATGCATAAGTAATTCTTACCAAAATAACACCAATCCCATTTCTACGAGGAAAATATTAAATATAGGATAATTCTTACCAAAATAACACCAATCCCATTTCTACAAGGAAAATATTAAATATAGCAAAGAAAGGAAATCGTAACTTTTCCAACGGAATTAAAAATTAATAACAATAAGTAAAGATTGAATAATAACGTAACAATGAACCTCTCTAGAGTGTGAGACGTCATCATTCATCAGAAATTTTTGATGCAGTTATAGGATTGAACTATTGTGCTACAGATATTAAGTCACCCTCAGGAAGTTTAAGTAACTGATAATAAGTCACGCTCTAGAGTTAATGAATGAACAGTATGGTATTATTTTTAATAAAGTAAATATCATAACTCTACTAAATGAAGTGTATTAAGCGTGTATTTCATTAAAAAAAATACCTGTGCGTTAAATGTTTTTACTTTTATTTCTTCCATGATGATCTGTTTACAATTCACTTTATTTTGGGGCAAAACCTTAACAAAATATGAAATTGCATACAGAAAACTAATCATTTTCAGTTAAAACAATTTTTTTTAAATGGTGGAAATGAAGAATCTAGAAAAAGGACCGCAAGGGAGGATCAGATAACAGAAAGTGTTCAGGTGAGAGGAAGATGGAGGCATTTTATTAAACTGACCTGCCCACGGGCTGGAAACAGTTGACGACGAGTTAGAACCAATGTTTATAGACAAGGAGGTTACAAATTGTGAAGTCACGGCAAGTCAAGATAGGATTTTCCAAATTAATGGATTTACGTTTTATTAAGCGGCGTTTTAAGATTTAACATTGAAACAAGAACCAGAAATTCCTAAATATTCTAAAAATAGGTAAATATATATATATATATATATACATATATATATAAAATGGTCTAAGGCCTGAGCTATTTAGTTTATTCATGAAAATGTCCTAATGAATTTTTCTGCCAAGATGTATATTAAAAAAGTATGTGGAACATGTGTCTATTTAGAATAATAAGGAAAAAGTAATTTTGAAATGCAAATCAATATTGTACAGGTGCAAATTGTAGAGTGTGTTAAAACTCATTAGCTAAAGAGAGAAAGTGTTAACAGGTAAATAAGAACTAATATTTTTTCTTAATATTTCCTTCTTACATTGGCATCTAAGTGTACCAGATCTTAAGACAGCTTAACCCTTTCGGGACTGGTGTTGTGTACGCGGGACAGCATCAAATTACCTGTACAACCCAATGTCGCGTTAAAGTGTCTTCAAGTTTTATCAGTGGAGTACTATCGTCAAACTAGCGTGACAAATATGATTCTTCACAAACACATGCTGCATTCGTTTGGTTTTTGAATGGATTACTAACACTATAAATATATTGAAGTTTACAAAAAACACCGCCATGAAAATCATGTTACCGACCTGAAATTAACAGTCGTGCATAAACAACAATGGCAGACCCGTCACAGACGTCTAATTTTATTTAATGCGGAATCTGATGATGAATAAAGTTATTATAGGAGTGATAATTATTCTGAAAATGAGGACAAATTAGACACTATTGATATTGTTAGTGGCGTTACTTTACGTGAAGAACTACCTTCTGATATCGAACCAGACCTATATATTTCTATAAATACTACTGAGCAAATCAACAGACAAAACGGCGAAAAATAGCTTCACTAAATGAAAATTGAACCTATAATTGATAGTGTAACCTATTCTGACAAGAATTCAACCCTGTCATTCACCATTTTGATGATTCTAATTCCGGCATACAATATAATATTTTTACCAATGAAACCGATTTTGCGGGATATTTAAAATCACTTCTTGCACCTGAAATTGTTAAAATCGTTGTAGTTGAAACTAAGTTATATTATGAACAAGTTTTCACTACAACTCTTCTTTCACCAGGTTCAAATTTGAAACGACGGAAACCAATATATGTAAATGAAATTTTTACATTTATAAGTAATCATGCTTATAGCAAAAAATAGCAAAAAAAATATTATAAAAGAATACTGGTCAACAGACCCCCATTGGTGACCTGCCGGTCTAGGGTTAAGGTGTCAGACTTCTATGCTGGCGGCCGGGGTTCAATCCTCGGTCCCGGCACAGATTTATCTGATTACCATTACCAAACCCTTCCTTCACCTCTGACAAGACATCTTGTGAATGTGGGGAATGCCAGGCCTCCACTGTGGTTCGGATCCAACTTTAAACTGTAGGTCCTCCATTTCATCTCACAATCACCCTACCATTACCCATTAGCGTAAGTGCGTATAACCTGAACGGGTAGTAAGACGCGGTGATAATAATAATAATAATAATAATAATAATAATGATAATAATAATGTAAACCCCCATAATTTCTGGAACCATGGGCATAAACAGATACCTTAATATCCTCAGTATTCTTCATAACCAAGTTTATGCATGAATTCTGGTTTTTACCGAAAAGGTTGAGGTTTTCTTGATAAGTGAAAAATTGTCAAGCAGACGTTCAGCTCTTAACGAAATATTTAAATTCTTTGATGTGTTATTTCAAAATATGGTTCAGGCCAATCCTATAGTTTGAATTTTATTAATAGAAATAAAATGTGTGAGAATGTGACAGTAGATTATTTTTTGACGACATATTAAGCATATTTGTAGAGCTATGAGAATAGGCTTGATAATCTAAAATTAGCCTTACTACAGAAATTTTAAGATATTTGAGAACTAGCAGCGAGCTTTACGCATTAATTGTGTTATTAAATTGAAAAGGCTTATTGACACAAGACTTTCCTTTAAGTTATACTAAAAATCTTTTTTGTTGTTGTTTATTCTAAACAATATATGAACAATTAGTTTTAGAGATGACATTTTTGGACACATTTTATAGCTTGAAATGTCTAAAATAGTACTCAAGTTACGTAATTATTAATTATTATTTGACTTATTATTCGACAGCGTTCTTTCCAGGGCATTTTGACCGGATGCATTCACTGCCAAGCTAAAATCAATGTTTGTTGCACAAATCATATAATATCGCAAAGTATTCCATTACTATTACTCGGCTACTAAACAATGCCATCCTTCTGAACAAAATTTCTGGGAAGAACAATGATCAAAGGGGTTTAATCCAAAATCAATGATACAGCATAAATAAATCTTATATAAAAGTTTTACACATTTGTCATGCTATTAACTTTAAATACTTGAGCTGTTTGATTACAATTCATTGGTACCTATTCATCTTATTCCACAGAACAGGTTCTTCTGCAATATATTATTTACATATTTAAAATCCATGTGGTGTCTGCGTGTCCTTCCGTAGAACCTTTCTTGTCCTTTACAATATCCTAGAGAGCTGAAATTTGTTATGGACGCTATGGGGAATGCCCTCCTTACGAGAAAAATATGAGAATCAAAAAGTCCAAGATGCTGGACGCGAAACACCCTGATATTCTGACCAATCCATGGACATAAATTGTGCTGCTGCCAACTGTTATGTAAGATCTAAAAAAAAAATATTTAAAATTGCGCTTGTTGGAGAGTTTTAACTAAGAGTATCAAGATAATTGTGGTTAAAGCTCAATTTACCTTCAAACAACAGTGTCAACAGCAATGTCCAATCCCATCACAGCATCACGGGTGACATACATTACGTTGCCTCTACCATATACATCGATGATTCAAACGAACACCCAGCAGAACAAAACACTACAGTGGGAATATATTTACAAAAGGGTAGGGAACAAAATGAGGGATAGTGCGATTGTTTCAAGGATCATCAAATTGAAGTCTAAATCTTCCACATTATTCAACTCCTCGTAGTGTAGAGGTCCTTGTCAGCCGCTATGCTCTGGTCTGCTCCTGGGCCGTGATTCTGCGGCTTTGCTGACTGGAACAAGACAGTTTAAAATATTAAATTATAAGACAAAACAAGAATATGTAGTTAGAAAAGGATGTGCAAAGCTAGATTTTGAAAAAATAATCCGAACATAAACTTTGCTTGGGAAATAAATTAAGCAAAGCAAAGTTGAATTTAAGCGTGCTGAATATCCCTCCTAATTTAAACCATGATTTGGCATTGTGCTCTACTCTGTATATTAAAATTCTAGTAGTAGATTCAATCCTCGGTTCCGGCAAAGATTTATCTGATTACCAAACCCTTCCTTCACCTCTGACAAGACATCTTGTGAATGTGAGGAATGCCAGGCCTCCACCGTGGTTCGGATTCCACGTTAAACTGTAGGTCCTCCATTTCATCTCCCACTCACCCTACCATTACACGTTAGCGTAAGTGCGTATAACCCGAACGGGTAGTAAGACGCGGTGCTAATAATAATAATAATAATAATAGTAGTAGATTGTTTCCTATCATCAAGTATTGAACTTTACCCTTTAAAGTGTATGCTTACACATTCATTCACTACATTTGTGTGTGTGTGTTGGTTAAATGGTTAGTGAGGGGAATGATCAGTTTACCAACTCCTCAAAATCCGCCACTGACTCAAGCAGAGTTATCTCTAAGTGGGAACCCCCAATACTGTATATATCTCAGTGTGTCGCCAATCTGGTCGAGAGACCTCCCACAAGAACAGTCGGACTCAGGTTGACCGAGGTGGTGTGGTACCTTGACTAGGTGGTCCGGGACAGCTGTAGAGGTGGGCTGAGTTGGTCCAGACGGTGGGGTTGGCAGCACAGGCTTTAAGTCTTCGGGTGTCACTGAAACACGACACATATATGATACAGACACTCGGCGAGTCATCACATGTAAGATGAGGAAAAATGGCGCCAAATGGCTGTGTTGAATTAAACATTGAAGGGAGAATAGAAAGGTAAGGCCAACATACCCGCCAGAAAACTGTAGGACTCATAAAAGAAAACAAGCATGTGAGAAGTCCACCCTTTCAATTCGAAGCAAACTCAAATCGAATGTATGAAATATTCTTGAAGCTGAATCTAAAATAAAATAACTAAAAAAATACTAAAAAATACTATTTGGATCTAGACAAAGATTACACAGTTCAGGGTTTTGTTCTGTAATAACGCAAGAAATGCCGTTGTGTTGTTTGAATGTAGAATTTCAACAATAAATGGTAAGTAATTGCTTTGTTACTACTTTCTAAATTGAAACAAATTTTGTGCTTGACAGACATATGTTATTTTAATTTTGTTATTATTAATTGAAGTACAGTTAACTAATTATAGTATTTCAAGCCTTAACGATAATGTGCTGCGATTTAAATTGATTGAAGTGACAATCATGATTTTAATAGTTTACTCTTGAGTGGTGGCAAATAAAAGGCGCAACTTTGCTCTCAAATTGTGCCTGCTTCTTTTGGAGAATAGGGATTTGTGTGCATCTTTTAAACTTGCGCCAGCACAAGTATTTGCTCCCGTTAGTGAATCCAGGCCCAGGGCATCATAGACAGATATTCAACAACTGTTGATATCATCACGTGGGGAAAACTAAACTCTTTCCGTTTCTACTGGAGAGATATTTAATATATTTTGATCAAAACAATATTTTACTGTAAAAACTTTACAAACATTGGCCTATCCTAGCATCCCTCACAATTCCACCTTATATACCTGCACTTTCTTTCACTTGTGAGATTTAAGAGCTAAGATTATTATTATTATTAATAGCACCGCGTCTTACTACCCGTTCTGGTTTAAACGCACTTACGCTAATGTGTAATGGTAGGGTGATTGTGAGATGAAATGGAGGACCTACAGTTTAACGTGGAATCCGAAACCACGGTGGAGGCCTGGCATTCCACACATGCACAAGATGTCTTGTCAGAGGTGAAGGAAGGGTTTGGAAATCAGATAAATCTGTGCCGGGACCGGGAATTGAACCCCGGCCGCCAGCACGGAAGCCTGACACCTTACCCCTAGACCAGCAGGTCACCAAGAGCTAAGAAATGGGATATAAAAATGTTGACATCTTTCGGATCAACTAGTTATTTACCTCCATAGGCAAAGTTATAACCGATGGTGAAGTACTTCTTGGCCTGGAAGATGGCCTCCTGGGTAACCTCATTTGCCTCTCGCGGATAGCAGATGGACGCCATGGTCAAACCCCCCAAAGTGCTGTACGTCAGCCTTTTGAAACGTCCTCCACGTAGTCCCAGGACGAAACCCGTGAGCACTCCCAGAGTGATTGCACCGACGCGAGGAAGGAAGTTCTCCTCCTCTTGAAGGAAATGGCGAGTTGCTTCCGGAACAAAGCAAACGTCACAAATATAAATTATTATTTTCATCACCACGTCTTACCACTTGTTCGGGTTATACGCATATGTACTAATTATGCTAATGGTTTGAGGGATTAGGAAGGTTATATATAGAGGAAGTGTACCTGCATTTGTATGGAGGGAGAGTGGAAAACAATTTTGGGAAAACCCCCTTCAGTACACCTGAGATTCAAACCTCGATCTCCACATCATGGGCAGTCGGGTGTGTTGCGAGAATAGCACCTTTGTGATCACGGAAATGGGTTACATAAAATGTTAATATCAAACTCCACAGTGTTACATGTTCAAACTAAACTGACTTGAGCAGCCGCAATACGCTGGCAGAGATTGTGCCAACTTTTGCAGATAGAGTGTGTCACTTCATCAGCACAACAAACCCTCAGGCTGTTAATTTAAGTTTTCTAGACCAGAGCCATTACTGTTTTAATCAAAGTATCCCCTCATTTGTCCTCATTAGACTGGGCCTGACCTCGTTCCAAACACACTGCTTTACAAAAAATAATCCAAGCGCATCGGGAATCAAACCCAGTACCTTTGGATCTGTAACCAGCAAGATCACAGGTTTTATTTATTTGGGGGTCACGCTGTCTTACTAGCCGTTTGAGTTGTAAGCAAATTAACTATTTACTCTAACGTGTAAGGCATGAGGAAGGCAAAATTTAGAGAAAGTGTAGACACATTGGCATGGAATAAAAGTGGAAAATCACCCTCAGCATACCCGACAGAGATTCAAAACCCCTATATCCTCCTAATGGGAAGTTTAGTCTAATTAAGCGCAATGCGTTTTATTGCTTGGTCAATGAAGTGAATAAAATCACTAATAAAGATGTGACCCTTTTAAGGAAAACTTATATGACCCTCTATAAACCCCCCCTCCCCATTCCGCCCTACCTCATCAGCAGTCTAGTCCTATTGCGAGAGTGACGCCTTAGACCGTTTGGCCAAAGAAATGGTCAAAGGAAGATTAAAATAGGTTTGTTAGAACTCAAGATATTGTTGTTTTAAGAAATTATAACCCCTTGAAAGATTTTCGAAATTTTAGGGCATAATCTTAGTAGATATCCTTCATTTCATTAATAAAAAACTGAGAGAACTACAGCAATCGTTACCGTTACTTCACCTCTTAAACGTATAAAGATATTGCAGAGTTCATAAATTATTTCGAGTCACCAAGAATCACTACTTACATTCGGTGTGCGCTATACCAGTTTCAAAGAAATCGGTGACCCTCTGGCGATAACCTTTATACACGTCATAGTACGACCATATCTCCTTGCGTACTTTCCTTATAGTCTCTTCAAGAGGGCTGGATTCGTCCAGTATTTTTTCTTCTCTAACACTGTAAAAACATAACCAATGTTTGGTGGTTCGTTTAAATTAGTTGAAGAATGACACCTGGACACGCGTATAGAACCAGTGACCTTGATAGGAAGAATCTTTTATAAAATACATAAAATACAAACACATTTTTTTACAATCATCAATGATAACATTTTACCGTATTAAGTTTATTATTGACAATATATATCAAATGTGATGGCTGCAAATCACATTACTTGACGTATAAATACATTAAAGTAAATCTAGTAACTTTTATAGTCTTCAGATAAGGTTCCTTTTACAAACATTGCACTGTATGTATATATACCCTGATTTTGGTTGGAAGAACACTAGAGAAAATCAAAATATATTTCTTTGCGGCCAACATTGATACTATTTTACTACATTGGTTGTGTTATTTTATAAGTATTAATAATATCCATCAAAAGTAACCTCTGTCATTACTTTAAAAATGAATATATTAACATTGTTTTAGTAACTTTAGTAACTAACTTCTACTGTTCTTTCTACCAAAATCATATTATAATATTATAGTTATTATGGATAGGTTTTCTAAGACCTTAAGGATATTCAATAAATAAAAACTATTTCAGAACAAAGATTAAAAAACAAACTTCAAATTTAATTTTTCAACACCCTTATGAAGTCAACTATTGGACTAGCTCAACATAATTTTTAGACAAGTGTAACAACCAGACTTCAGATGACTAATTTATCATTTAATCGAATATAAGGACAGATTATATACTTAAAAAAAAATCATTAATGGTGTGAGCCCACAAGCGAGCCATACCGGTCGGTGTGATTACGATAATAATGCCAACATTTGCTCATAGAAGATGTCATGCGGTCAGCACAAATAGCCCTCTGGTCGTTATTCTCAATTTTCTAGATCGGAGCTGCTATTTATTTATTCAAGTAGCTCCTCACGTGTACTTAAGAGGTCACGTTCAAATAAGAATTCCGGAAGTTCCAGGGGATCGAACCCGGGACTTCTCGATCTTAATCCAGGAATTCTAACCACTAGACCACAAAGAGTTCAACATGATCACATTATAACTTAATATAAAATGTTTTCATTAAGTTTCAATTTTCATTATCTATATTTTATGGCAACAAGAGTTTTTTAAGTACCGCATATTATTACCCATTCTGGTTAGTCACTTAAAATGTACTAATAATTATGCTTGTGGGCAAAGGATTTAATGAAGGTTAAATTTAGATTAAGTGTAACCTGCATGTGCATGGACAATGAGCATAGGAAACTATTTAGTAAACCCCTCCCCTACCCCCGGTGGTCAGTACACCCGACTGGGATTGAACCATGATTTCACCATTAACAGCAGTCTAGTCTATTGCGAGAGTAGCGCCTTAAACCGTGCAGCCACCTAAACAGGTAACTAGAGAGTTAATTTGAACAAAACACAGTGTCGGAGGAAAAAAGTATTTATTTATGAAAGTTTACATCTTAAACTTGTCGTGATTTCTAAGATTTTGATTCAAGATTTGGAGTTTGCTGGTAGAACAGAGTGGTTTTGAGCTATTTCTGAATAGCGATTTATGTTGTGAGCAATGCTAAAGTTCTATAGCCTAAATTCTCAGGCAATAGTCTATATAAAAGTTTCCCAAACTGTGGGTTGAATGGGGTACTCAACGTCACACTAAGTTTTATTTACCGGCGGGAAAGGTATTTTCTACACAACTTCTAGGGATTTTTTACACGCCACAATGATCATGGAACCGACGGCATTACTTCCCTTCTGAAGAAAGTTGTGCTACGAACTTTTATTGATCAAGAAAAATTTTTCCACCCAGGTTAAGTTTAAACCCATAAATATTGGGTCTTGAGGAGAGCACTTTACTCCAAGACCCCCTAAGTCGACTATTAGTATCCGTGTATTAATAATATTTCAAGTACAAATGATAACCTTTTATACAAGATGTCTTCTGGGTAGAGGGGCAGTTCACTCGGTCGAATCAGACGTTTCCCATGAGTGTGCGGCTTCGATTCACACTCGCAGTGTTCTTTATTTGTGGCGGTTGAAGCCGGTAATTTGTCTGATGGAGACGCTGTGATCAAGGTCGCAGCACACATCCCTCCAGGCAAAAGAAACTTCCTTAATACCTTGAAACAAAAGCATAGGAATACATTTTTTTATAATTATGGCAACAATTTTGAAAAATATGTCGTTGATACCTAGACGTCTGTCTAAAGTTGAATACAGAAATCCACACCACGATGCGACACATGAATCAAGTTGCTTTACCTACCTAAGTTAGGTATTATCTGTGGGATGAGACTGGGTCTTAGATAGTGAAGATAACATATTTAGAAAAATGTCAAGAAAATTAGTCTGCAACCTTCTAAAACTGTTACCAAGGATTCTCTTGCCTCCTTCCCAAATTACTAAATCCAAGGATGAAAGCAATACCGATGTCACATCATCGCTACGTCCTCACATGACCTTGGTGCATTGTATGACTGAAAACTGTTTTTGTTGTATTTTCTCCTTTAGGACATAGAGGCTAACTTTACATAGTTTGCCATCATGACTTATATGAAAGTCACCATAGTTAAATTTGATTGTATTAACAAAATAAAACAAATATTAATGATAAGACCAAATTAAATAGTTCATATTAGTATGTCCCATTTCTTGGTATGTAGAGTGTGAATATTATTGTATTTTTGTAGTGGTATATTAAAAATAACACACAGCCTATGTCCGAAATTTAGTATAGGCCTAAGTGTAATTTAAAAAAAATACCTGTGTCTGCTAAAAAGCTATTTTTATTTTCATGGGTTTAATATAATATTAAGTTTTGAGTAAGAAGACTTCATCAACAAATACGTTCGACTTCTGAATTTAGAGATTATAAGAAATATAATGGGACTAGGGCGTGAGACAAGAAACAGTGTTTTACCTTTAACTTAAACATGTTTTCTATAATCTTGATAAATGGATTACGATATATGAATATGCACAGAACACGTATTAAATGCTATTGTTTCAATAATAATATAATCATCACGGACATAATCTGAAATAACTTTTTTACCGCACCGTGGCCATATTGGAATCAGAGGACAAGTGAAACAATGCAGCCAACTATGGGCCTGCGGTCAAAATTTCTCTATGATTAATTAATAGTAGTATCCTTCAGGTAAGTTTTAAGGTTCGTCCATGAATAAAAATAATAGTCAAACAAACAAATATATTGATAAGAGCATTGGCTGAAAATATTAAAGTTTTAGTTTGCGAAGATGATACTGAAGCTATAACCTCTATTAACCTGTATATAAGCTGGGCATATATTTTTAGACTAAATATAGTGTAGCCTTCAGCTAAGGCCCATTGTAGGTGGAAAAAAAAATTTACAAATATATTAAAGCATACTTATTAAATTATAGTTTTAGTATAAAACTATTATTTTTAATAGAGACCATGAAATATGATGATTTATTAAAATAATCCTTAACTAAGAGTAGTTAAAAATATTTAAATTATAATTTAGATTAAAATTTCAAAATTGAAAGAAAAATAGGCAGCGTGTTATATAACTAAAACAGTTTAAGAGAAAGTAACTCCAATTTTGAGTAATATATCAAGTTTATTCTATACAATTTAATTACATATTTTTATAACCTACATTTGTATTAGTTGTGTATATATTAAGAAACCATTTTAAAGTAAATAAACGGATGCTTACAGACGTGAATACCTCATTCAAATAAGCCTATTCGGTTTGTTGTTAATTAATTTGAGATAAATCCCCTTCGAAACCTATATGTTATAGTTCTTTTTTAAAAAAAGATATTTTATTTCTGAAAACACAAATACATAGACATAAATAAAATAATCGAATGTAAACAAAAGTGCCAGATATATAAAAAAAAGTTCAAAGTTTATACAACTCGAGGTTCTACATCCCCTTAAAGAACGAAAAAGTGCAATTTGGTTTAAAAGGCTTTATAACGTTATCCACCATAGAGATTTACTGTTTGAAAATATTAAATGCAATGGCCATTCAAAAAATAATTTCTCTTCGATGCATTCACAAACTTACAAATCAAATATTTATTTGTGTTAAGCTACTTAATATAGAACCAACATTTTAATAGTAAAACTCCCTTTACTTATATTCTTATCTGAGCACACTAACCTTACACAATAAATTGTTGCCATTTTAAACTAAAAGCTTTTAATAATAACCACCAGATCGTGGTACAAACCAAAGCTTCTATAATTTCATCACAGATGGCAGACACAGTTCATGTTCGGGCAAGCGTGCGTGTACGAAAAACACAATTTCGGTAAGATTATTTTTAAACAAGATTATATCTGCAAGTTTCTAAAAAAAGAGTCCCAAGGAATAGCCGTATAAAATTTAAATATCAAGTTTGAACAAAATATATCCAAACAAAATGGACAAACAGAATAGTAAAATCGACTTTTTTGTGATCGAGTTTACCTAAAAATGAAATATTCATCATACTATTGAGATCGATTTTTATTTCTACAATAAAAATAAGTTTTCTTGATTTGAGAAAATAAAAATATTCATTTATCTCAGGTAACAAAGATAAAATGACAGTTCAATTAAAATGTAATACAATTCTTAAAATAAGTAAACGACAATATATCATAAAATTAAAATAATCATGTCCAAAACAATTATTTAAAGTTGTCGAAACTTAATATTAAATTGCCAATAAGATTTATTAATGAAAAAAAAAAATCCTAACAGTCAATAGTTAGAATTCACAAGAGAAGACATCGAAATCCAAGTAGAACATTGATGGTCTCGAACCATCAGCCAATCACCACCGATGTAGTAGGCCGGTACATCTTTCAGAACAAATAATTTTAATGTTTCGTTGATAAGAAAAGGCTCGCAACAACTGATTTATATCCTTTTTCTATCCAGAGACTAGACTAAGAAAATAGGACCTTATTTACAGTTGATATTTGGTTGGATGTTTGGGTTAAAGTATCTCTGAGAGTAGTTGGATGTATGTGGACTATTTCAAAGAATGAAGTATGTAAAGAGGCAAAGATGGCATTATATAAAAGTATGTTAACGCCAACATTGTTGTAAGGATGTGAAGGGAGGGTTTGCCAGATGAGACACAAGAGCAAGGTGGATGCAGTTGAAATGAGAGATCCAAGAAATGTGTGTGGAAAAACTCCTATGGATACAGTCAGGAGCGAATGGGTGCTGAAGAGTGAGGTTTGAAAGGGAACCCAATAGGTCAATGTGAAAGAAGCGTCTTAAGTTGGTTTAGGAAAGTAGAGAGGATAAATGTGGATCAAGTGACGAAGCAAATCTAAAGTATCTGTGAATCAAAAGGAAGGGGTAGGCCATGTAAGACGTGGTTAAATGTGTTAGACAAATGTGCAAAAAAAAAAATAGAAACATTTAAGAGTTTTAATAATAAAAGAGTATCTGTAACATGGTAAATGGATGTTGTTGAAGCGAAGGTACTATGCAAGGATAGGGAAGTGTGGAAAAAGTTAGGGAAGATGGATCAAGTACGGAGTAGTTGCTTTCTTATCTATCCCTTCTACCTGAACTGCTTGTTATATTGGTTGACTCCCGAGACTAAACGTTACTGTAAATACGGCCCCAAATTATACTACATTTCACTCCAACAGCGTGTACACTCGTACAACAAGATTGCACCGTTAAATGCAAACGCACACACTTTAACACCATTAGATAACAACTCTCACAATAAAGTTATCTTTGAAGTGGGAAGGTATACTCCATTCACGGTAGGACTTACTCTCTGAAAGGTCTTTTTTCCTACCCATATCTTAGTATATAATATATTTCTGGTAGGGAAAAAGGCCTTTCAGAAAACAATTCCTATGGTGAACGGACTTTAGCATTATTCTCTACACAATCAGATTGTGGTAGAGACGTGATACAATGCTCTTTTATTTTTTAATTCATTTAGTAACGTCCTCAACGTCTCGTTCATGAGACGTTTCATGGTCGAACCGTGACGGAAATCAACGACGTATGGTAGTCTTTTTTTTTTCTCTCTCTTTCACGAAGACAGACTTGAGTGATAGGTTCGCGTCTTATTCTTATGGTTGTACATGTTCATTCAGGATCAAAGTCAGGATAAGCCTGGTTTTATTGTTGATACCTGTAGTGACGTCAGGTCTAGACAATTTTCAAACAAAAATGGACGCCGGAAGGACGCCGCAAGGTCCGGCCAATCCGCTAGAGAAGGCCAACTTCTGCTCCGCGTTCTTTTTCACGTGAGTGAATCACAACTTTAGACCTAGTTATCCCTTCAATGATGTTGTTCGCATCGTGCGGAGATGAGGAACGTAGAATTTTAGAAAGAAATGTACTCTCATTTGCGTGGAGGGAGAGTGAGAAACCGTCCAGGAAAACCTTTCTTAGTACACCCTGGCGGAGTTTCCGATAACTCATTTGAAAGTTATTTTGAGAATTAAATCTATCTATCGTATTAATCAATTTAGACTTGCTTTGGTGGACGTATGGTATAAGGCATCATTCTCACAGTAGGCTAGACTGCCGACGACGAAGAGATTGAGGTTTGAATCTTGATAGGGTGTACTGAAGTGTTTACAAAATGTTTTTCCACTCTCCCTACACACAAATGTGTGTACACTTCCTCATCCCTAAAAACCATTAGCGTAATTAGTACATAATCGTATAGCACGGATGGGTTGTAAGACACGGTGCTAAAATATATATAATAATTTATATGACTTTTGGCCGAGTTTAATTAGACATATTGGGTGACCTGGTGGTCTAGGGGTAAGGTGTCAGACCTCTGTACTGGCGGCCGGGGTTCAATCCTCGGCCTCGGCAAAGATTTATTTGATTACCAAACCCTTCCTTCACCTCTGACAAGACATCTTGTGAATGTGGGGAATGCCAGGCCTC
>CABFOV010010375.1:0-16395 GCA_902141375.1 Timema poppense
ATCGATTGGCTCATGTTATTGGTCAAGACGTCCAAAAAGTCACCTGTAACCGGTCACATTATGTGCGCTGTGGATTACTTTATCGGTTTTAAGGAGGCTATACATTTTACTATCAACTAATGTTATTTCGGTGAAGTAGTTAGCTACCGTCTAGTTTCATGTTGAAATAGACCGCCAAGGACTGAGGGAGATCAAGGTTCGTATCCTGGTCGGGTGTACTGAGGGTATTTTTCCACTCATCCTTCAGGCAATATTTTGGTACATTTCTTCTAGACGGAAGCTCTGGGTTCAAATCTCTGTCGGATGAGTTGGGGAATGGTTTACCTTTCAAGAGAGGGAGGAAATAAACTCGTAGTGATAAAAAAAACACTGAGAATGAAATTTTTTATGTCAACAAAATATAGTTTCGAGCATTAAATGATATTTAAAATTAAATTTAATATTACTTATGAATTTTTGTAAAAGTGTAGTTGGTTGTTGCTTTTATTTCGTGTAGAGTCAGACTGTCAGAGACTGGGGGAGCTCGAGGTTCGAATCTCAGTCGGATAAACTAGAAGTGTTTTCCATTCTCCCTCTACGCAAATGCGGGATAAAACTTCCCAATTCCTAGCCTATTAGCGTGATTAGTACTTAAGCGTATAACCTGCACGGGTGGTAAGACGATGTGATCAAAAGTGTTGAGTTCATGTGCGTGTGTATTTTCAATTTTACAATACTTAATGACTATTCATCCATATAGCAGGCTAATAGAGTTTTCCCCTCTTTAAGATATAATCTCTACCACTTGTACAGAGTAAGAATGTTTTCCAACTACTTTAATTGCACGGTCAAATGATCTCAAATAGGGTGAACGTACTGAATGTTTTAGTCTAAGGAATCTCGCAGTTGCAGAAGATATTGTTTTACTTTCCCAATTTTCACTCAGGCGCAAGTGGGCATGCCATCTAAATGTTGGGATTATCTGGGGGATCCTATTTACCATGAAGGACCGTCGGTCGTGTTCAGTTGTCAATGACACGCAAATGCGGTTACACATCTCGAACTTTTATGGGAGGAGGTAGGGGGTTCGACTCCCTGAAATGTCGACAAACACTAATCCTAACTAAAAGCATAAATAATAGCTTTGGCTGTTTTCACATTTCAGCCCTGCGAAAATGACGGTACATCACTAATTTTATTATTCTGTCTCTCCCTCTCATTCGGGCAAAGATATCCAGACGGTGTTGGAGGGTTGGATTCCCCCATCGTGTTCAGTTGTCAATGCCACGCAAATGTGGGTACACATCTCACCCTGTGACATAAGGAGGTAGGGGTTCAAGTCCCTTAGAGGACAACAAATGCTAATTACTTGACATTTCAGTCCCTTAAAAATGACGTTACACATTTTGCCTGTTAAAAATCAGCTCTTATCTCACGCTTTTTTGAAGAGCTTAGTTCGAATTCCTGTCGTATGTGTGTACTGAGGCGAGTTTTTTCCCTCATTGTCCACGGATTATACCCCTGACGGGTATTAAAACGCAGTTCTAAATGATAATAATTAATTATTCAAGGAACACCCAATAAACAATAACAAAGGGATTTGGTTATCAGTGAAACAATATAATTTATATGAAATATAAGGAAAAAATTAAAGATAGAAAATTATTTTTAATTAAAGAAAACCATATTGAGATTATAAGAATTTGAATAGTTAGGGATAGTAACAAGTCTGAATAATACATATTACATTATATAGGAGAAAAGATATACTGAATAGAATAATGGAAAACCTATAGCAAAAACTTTAACTTATAATTCTTATTAATGTATGTGAAATAAGTAGAACAAAAACATGTTAAATATGGAATAAGTTAAAATACAAAAAAACATATTAAAATTAGACAATACATACAAATAAAAATCTCATATTCTAAGGCTACATGTTAATGAATAAAACATTACTAAAGTAAGATATACAATTATAGTGAAAAAGCTAACATTAAGTTTAAAGGTAATATTAAGATAGATCCAGAGTTGTCAAAAGGAAAATTTAAAAATTTGACAGGGAAATTATGCAGTTCTAAATACCGATAAGCCTAACTTCGTGGCTATTATCAGGGATGTAGGGGTAGGGTTCTATTCCCACCTCGTGTTCAGTTATCAATGACGTGCAAATGGGGATACACATCTTGCCCTGTGATATAAGGAGCTAGGGGCTAAAGTCCCTTAGAGGGCAAAAAAGGTTTATTGCTTCACATTTCAATCCCTGACAAATGCTGTTACACATTTTCCTGGTCAAAATCATCCCTTATCTCACGCTTGCCTGAAGAGTTTAGTATTAATCCCTGTCGTTCGTCTGTACTGAGGCCGGTTTCCTCCCTCATCGTCCACGGCTTGTGCCCCTGATGGGTAGTAAGACGCAGTTCTAAATACCGATAAGCTTAAACTTCGTGGTTATTAGCAGGGAGGTAGGTAGGATTGAATCCAGGTCTACCATGTCTGTCGGCCTTCATACAAATGCAAGTACATTTTATATATTCCTCAATCCTGATACTACTTATGAAACTATCTAGTTATATATTATTTCGTCAAAATATAGTTGCAAACATTAAATTCAAGCTACTCAATTCAATATTACCTATGAATTAATGTAAGTGATATATATTATTTCGTCAAAATATAGTTGTTAACATTAGATTCAAGTTACTCAATTCAATATTACCTATGAATTAATGCCAGAGTTATATATTATTCCAACAAAATATAGTTGCGAACATTAAATTATTATTTCTGTTGTCATAAGTGGCTCGAGGAATAAAACGGTTGTTTCTTTTTTTTTCATTTTATCCTGGAGTAGCAATCTGCCGTTAAAATGCCTTTTATAATAATGTTTGTATACTTGTATCGATGGTCCCATGGTAAAAGGCGTCACTAGATGTCCGGTGACAGAGTGATCAACGTTTGAAGCAAATGCACGTACAAATTCTACCTGGTCTAGAAAAATCTGGTCAACCGGTAAACTGGTGGGGGGGAGGGGGGTTGCAGGAAGTATGGCAGTTCTAACAGGCATTAGCTGCGCTAATGATATTGCGGTTCTAATCTCGGTGTGCACGCCGTCTAAATGTCAGGCTCATCTAATTCTGGTGGGTGTAAATTGAATCCTGGGTCCCAGAGTGAGCATTAGAAAGCACATCTGAACCTGAGGCCTTCAGAAGGCCACGACCAATGTGCTAAGTGGCCTTGGGACTGGGGGAAAGCATATCTGAACCAGCGACCTTAAGAAGGCTACGACCAATGCACCAAGCGGCCTTGGTCGTGGAGGGGAAGGGGGTCATGACTTTTCAACAGGGTCATTGCCAAACTCTTTTAAAATTTATAACAAATTACGTTTGTTGCTACATCTGACGACCCCAACAAATATAGGGTATGACAAAGTGAGGGGAGGGGGTGAAGTGAAAGGCTATCCAACAGAGTCTTGTGAAAGGGAGCAGTCAGTGTAACTTAGTTCTTTATGTGCCTTGGCGATGTAACAAAGTTGGGGAGGGAGGGAAAAGTGAAAGGGGTCTTACAGCTAGAAACCATCTCTCACACTCTTATACAAGCTTTGGTCAGGAGAGATTCATGCACCGTGTTCCCTCTGATGATGAGGGAGGAACGCCCAACGCCGTGGACTGCACGCAAATAAATAAAAATTAAACTCCAATGCCCCGTCCCAATCCTACTCAGGCATAAATAACCAATGAGCACAAATAAAAAACAAATGCTCACACATAAATAACCATTGATCACACATAAAAAAACAAATGAGACAATAATAAACAAGTTTTTAACCCTGAAAATGGTGTCAGGATTGGGTGTGGAGAGGGGAAAAGGAAAACCATCAGCCAATCAGAGAAATGCACAACATTACGTAATCATCACAATACACACTCTCTCTACGTAAAGGTCAAAGGTCAAAGTGGGGCTATACGCCAGGCTAGGTAGTGATGAAATGTAGGACCTACACTTTAACGCGGGATCCGAGCCACGGTGGAGGCCTGGTGCTCCACACATTCACAAATTGTGATTAATACACGTCTTGTTAGAGGTGAAGGAAAGGTTTGGCAATCAGATAAATCTATGCCAGTACCAAGGATAAGGATTTAACCCCGGACCCCCAGCACAGAATGCTGACAACTTTCCTCTAGACTGCCAGGTCACCAATAAAATATTATAGAAAATGAATATTTCGACACAATTACACAAACTTTCTCATAGACTTATAGGCTACTATAACCTTGAAATTAAGTTTTAAACATAGGTATATCTTAGGTAAACTACGCTTAATTACGCTTCCTCATAAAAACAAATAAATCATTTGGTTGATCATGAAAACCACTCTTTATGCATACATTTTAAACCAAATTGTTCAAAAAGATTTTTTCTTAAATCAAATTTTATTATTTATTAACCACCCTAAATTTATTTTAAAAAAAACATTCAAATTTATCAAAAAATACTATTCCCATATTCCAAATTTGAATTCAATCCCCAAGAATGATTTCAAAAATTTCAAACTTTCAATTATTCGTCGTAAGTAAACTACCCTTAAATTAATTTAAATTATATAAATATACATGATTAACTATCATGTTAAATATTACAGCGGTATCAATTTTGAACCAAATGTTATGGCTATTTTACAACAACAACAAATTACAAACAGCATTATTTTGTTAACTACTATACGAACTATATATAACTAGTGCAAACAATTTAACAAATATCGTTGTTGAACAAAATATGTAGAGCGATTTTTCAATATAATTAAATTAAAAATTAAAGTCATCAGCTTACTTACTACCAATAACCGAATTTCCCCCAAAAGTCAAGTACGTGATTTTATTTGTCGTTTTTATGTTAAACACCCCGTAGATATATATTTTTAAGCAAAATCGCTAGTCATTTTCTAAATAATTCTAAATTTCAAAAGTCACCCATTAGTAAACAGCCATATATCAAATTTCTAGCAAACTCAAGTAAATAGGGCTATTTGTAATGTCAAACACTTTTAAGATACCCATAAGAAACCAAATTGTTAGCGCCATTTTTAAAATGTTTCTAGTTTTTGAAAAATCAATCATAAAGAACACTACTGATAAATGTGTTTCCAACCCCAAAATATGTACAGCACACAATGTTAATTGTTACGTAATACCCATTTGAAACCAAATAATTGAAAACATTCGAAAAATATTTCAAGATTTGAAAAATCAGTCATAAGTAAACTACCCATAAATAAGATTTTACCCCCCGAAAAAGTATACAGTGCTATTTTCATACCAAATAATCCCCAAATATACATTTTTTTAAAACCATAATAGATATTTTTGAGATATTTTGAATTTTCAAAAATATTCTATCAGTAAACTAACCTTCAACCAATTTTTGACTGAAAAACTAATTATACGGTGCTTTCGATTGGTTATGTTAAACAAATGTTATATATGTATTTTGATCAAAATCGTAATAAAAAAATTGGAATTCAACACAAAATAACGTATCAGTGAACTAACCTTAATTTGAGGGCTAGAGTCAAAATCAATTACTAAACGTTCAGATGTACAGCACTATTAATTCTAAAGTTTTAACCAAATCCATCTGACCATTTTGGATTCATGGCCAGGGAAAGACATACATGGGAACAAACAGAATTGTATAATCCAAATTTTTGGGTTCTTGTCTACATAAAACGTAAAGATTCATTATAACCTTAAGATCGATTTTTTTTCACGATCACAAAACTCTATCTTGATATGAAAATGTAAAAGGTCATAAACAATATTTTCGCGCATAAAAACGCTAAGCAAATATAATTCGGAATAATTCACTGATTATTATTTCGATACCTATAACTACTATAATTGATAACTTTCTTTTTATTCCTTATACAAGAAATGAGTAAAGTGTCGATATTTTTCTCCCAATACCACATCCTTAGTCACACTGTTAACGGCTATTAAAACCACGAAAATCTTAGGGTGTTAATGTTAAGTGACTGTAAATTTACAAATTGAGGAAATGAGGGAATACTATTTTGAAATCTGGAAGATTGTTGTTCTGAACTGTATAATAAAATGAGTACCTTTTATTTAGACTATTATTTACGAAACATATTGTTCCCTATACAGTCTTATAATTATAGAAAATGCCAAAATATTGTTATATAAGAATATATGTATACATATTATTATGCTCTTGACTACATGAGCCATATTAATTTATTTTAATTAATCTTGTGATCAAGTTAAAATTAGTTAGGATTAATAACCATGATTCGGGTATAATTAAGAAGTATTTCATTTTACATTTTTATAATTGGTTTTGTTCAATTAGTAAGCATTTATTTGAAACTTAAAACCAAGAAATATTCTTTCTTATTATGTAAATTATTTTTTCACTTTTAATAAGTCTAACTAAGAAAAGTCTAAACGAGAGAAATTGCGTCACTTGAGATTTGTGTTTTTATATATTTATTATTGTATATTATACGTTAAATAAACAATAAACGTTTAAAGAATAGAATATTCAATTAATTCTACTTATCTCATCAATTATACAATTAAAAAAATACATTATAGTAGTGATTTTTAAATCTCTATGGAACTTTATTATATAAATATATTCTTAAACGATATCAAATAAATATTAAAAATAACTAAATAAATTCATACCTACGTGCATTTTGATTTCCAAAACATTAACTAAACTGAATAAAATAATATTTATCTAAACATATTTGATCCATTACAAATATTAACAAATTAATTTAATTGCAATCGTAATTTAAAAAATGAAGTAGATCAAAACTTGAGCTATTGGGTGTTTTTCATATACACTTCAATCATGCGATCTAAACTAGTCAATAAAGGGTTCTCAAAATGTTGAAAAATATATATTTATGATTCTGGTAATAAAAATGCAACATTTATGCGTTTTTAAACTAGCTTTATATTATTATAAATGTAATACTATTTGATTTTTCTGAATAAATGTGTGTAACTATAAGACAATTTTATGTAAAAAATGGTGACCTGGTGGTCTAGGGGTAAGGTGTCAGACTTCTGTGCTGGCGGTTTGGGGTTCAATCCTCGGTCCCGGCACAGATTTATCTGATTACCAAACCCTTCCTTCACCTCTGACAAGACATCTTGTGAATGTGGGGAATGCCAGGCCTCCACCATGGTTCGGATTCCACGTTAAACTGTAGGTCCTCCATTTCATCTCACAATCACCCTACCATTACACATTAGCGTAAGTGCGTATAACCCAAACGGGTAGTAAGACGCGGTGCTAATAATAATAATAATATGTAAAAAAACTTTTATTCTAAACAAACTCGTGATAAAAAAAAATCAAAGCAAATTCCTTTATTTACAAAATTTATCCTTGTCTATTTAGATCAAGTTTAAATGTTGTGTTTAGTCCTGGTTTAGTAGCAATCGTGGTGTATTGGCTAGAAATCCTTTAAAAAGGTCAATACTATTTAATAATAGGCCTACTTTTAAACTGTAAAAAAGATAGCTTTATTTATACGCACTGAGCCATATGTAATAAATGTGGACACAAATATACCCAAAATTGTGGAGTAGGGCAATAATGTTGCCTTTATGTTTTCTAATTTGGCTTAGCTACATTAAATTAGTTCAATTTAAATCCAAAATACACATATTAAGGCATACACACCAATAGAACACTTTTGTCATAATATCCTTTTGTCCAATATTATATAAAATAAGCTGTACATAGTTTAAATTATTAAACTACTATTTTATGCATTTATCACTAGGTATTTCAATTCCTTTCAACGCCATTGTTTTTTGAACCTATTATTTATTCTTAGTTAATTTTATCATCTAAGCTTTTCAAATAACTGAATTAAACGATTTTTTTCTACCTCGTTTGTGTATATAATCTAAATTTTCACATCAACCAGTTTATAGGCTACTTCTTTCAGTGCTAGGAAGCATACCATGTTTCTATATGTTGTTGTTTACTGTATTCTTTAATTACAATGCTTCTAGACAATGTTCCGGTTGCTTGATTTAACACTTCAGGGGATTGAAGACAGGGAAAACTGCAAATAGGCAAAATGAGAAAATTTCTCTACCCTCCTCTTGTCCTCTCCTATTTTCGTATTTTCTGAGAGAATTATGGCGTCCCACGATAGTTGGTTCCTGGAGTTGATAGCTGCGTTGCGTAACGGAGAAAATAATGGGAATTGCTTAAAGCTGTGTAGAATTCAAAACGAGGTGGTTGACAATTTCAGATAAGGTAGCATTGGTAAATATTCACAAGGTCTGGTATTATATATATACTGAGGTAAGTCTCGTTGGGAATTTTGTTGAGTTATATAGTCTAGGATGTTTCCTTGGTGGTCTGTATTTCGTGACTTTAAACGTACATTTTATCTTTCAAGAATTATCAGAAATTTAGATTATTTTTCATTGCTGGTTTCTCTGATAGTCGAGTATGGCGACAGCCCCCATCGTTAAGCACGTGGACTAAACGTCTAACTCATCTAGTGTGGCTCGCCGGTCATGTAGAGGTAGTGATTCAAATCCCGTTCGAGAGTAAAAAGGTTCTATTTACCAAATAGTCTCCTAATATTACTCTAAACAAATGTCGGTACATTTCGTAAAAGTTATTATTTCCTTTTTAATACCTCATTAGTATAATTGTATGATAATATCTTGAACGGATAATAACATATGGTGTACAAACAAGATTATGGCAATATCATAAATACTAACAAATTTTCTTCACATTACTTAATTTGAGTGTCACAGGCTTATGGTGAAAATATAAAAGTTACCTATTATTCCATTTTTGATCAGTTCTTTTGTAAAATTAGTTTTAAAAATTTTCAAGTACAGCAAAAATACTATCAATATATAAAATAATGTTAGATAAAATAAACTCCTATGTCACAAACAAGCTATACTGGCAGAGGGGCCGCCATATATTGTTTAAGATAGTGCCATCATTTGTGGATGCAGGGTGCCATGAACAATTAACCCTCCAGCTATGAATCTCAGTTTTCTAGAGCAGAGCCGCCATTCTTTATTAAAGTAGTTCCTCAATTATCCTAATGAGGTTGAGTTGACCTAATTTCAGATCTACTGCTTTACAGTAAAATATGGAATCGTTGGGGATCGAACCTTGAATCTCTGGATCTTTAGCCAGTAGCTCTGACCCCTAAGCAACAGAGGTGATCAAAGTAATAATATCAGGAAAAAAAATTGATAAACTGTATTTGAGTGTTTAAAATATTCTGCGCTCATTTATATTAAGAATTACATACCTCATTACTAGAAAATACGATTAATTGTGTATATCCTATTGGGAATTAATTAGTCTTATTCATGTTCAACTGTAAAATATTTATTAATTGATTGGATATCAATGATTTTTATAAGATTTGTTTTATTTATTTCTTCTTTAGTTATTATGTATAGAGAAGATTATATACATCACTATAATAATATTAGTCGTTTTATTTTAATGGTTTTAATGTTTGTTTTATCAATATTGTTTATAAATGTATTATTAGTCTTAATTTGACTAGAATTTTATTAGGTTGTGATGGCATTATGGCTTTTTAAAAATGGTGTGGACGATAAAGGTGAATGATGGGTCATTGTGGAGGAAAATAGGTAGTGGGGAGAAAGGATACTTTGTAGAAACTATGTTCCAAACAGACCCGGCCAGTGGCTGGAAGCTGTTCATGATGATGATGATGATGATGACCGTTTCTTATTACTTGTTCAGACTATACGCAAATATGATAATTACTCTACTTGAGTAGGGATGTGCAAATAAGAAATTTAGAGGTAGTCTAACCGCATTCTTGTTAAAGGAGAGTGGAAAGTAATTTAGGTAAAACCATCCTTAGCAGATCCTACCGGAATTCTAGCACCTATCTCCCCACCATCAGCAGGCCAGTCTATCACGAGAGAGATGACTTAGACCATTTGGTCACTGAAGAGGGAAATTTATATTTTTTTTAAATGATAGCATGATATTTAAGTTCTAGAGGACATCTGAAACTATGGTATGTACAGTACACTAGAACATAGTCTCTAGAAATGAGTGTTAGTTCGTTTAGTTTCTCCTTGAAAACATTATTTTGTGTCAAGGTTACATGGTTGTATTGTGTGTAGCATAATATGCAGGGCAAGCACTTTCTGTGGTGTAGGACCGTTAATGATGACCCTCGGAACGATTTCGCATTTATAGATGGCCTAGTGTGTTGTTTAATATTAATTGTGATATGTTCTGCTGCCGAATGCCAAGATGTCGAAGTATGTAATTCCACGCGCCTAACTCTTATGCAACTTGTTTTACATGCATGCTTGAACAACTTTGCTCTCCCGGCGTTGTACGCCGAAACATTAAACACAATTTAATGGTATTAACATTGTTTACCGGATGTTATTATATAGGGATTTTTTTATTACTTGTGGTTCAAACAAGCTATATGTGCAGTTTGGGCTATGAGTTTCCGAACACCTTGTATATATTGTTTGGCATTCCAACTGACCCACTATCAAAAAACCTAGTTTTTATTGGTAGCTTGTTAGACAAAACTAAATAACAATACTAAATAAACCTGAAGAGAAAATAACCTCAATATTTTTTTAATGTGTGGTCTTGTTGTTTTTTCCTTTCATTTTATTCACTAAACTTTAATTTCTTAATAAACAACGTCCCTGGAACTGACATATTAAAACAAAGCTAAATTAATAATATTCATAATAGTGACACCTCGTCCTGAAAGAGCGAAATATTTTAAATGTAATCATACACACCACTATTACAATACTATTCAACGAATTGAACTCGTTAACTGAAGAACTCTGCTGTGAAATCAATCAACTGTGTGCACAATTTGCTATTGACAGGTAGATGTAAATAAACATTTTATTATATATATTTGTGGTCATGAAACATTCTTTAAAATAATTTCATAGATCTTTATACATGTATGTTCAAAGGTATTTTTAAGTTAACTAAAACGGAGATAATATTAACAAAACACAACTAACCCTACCGGGAGCTACTATGTTATTAAATAGCTGTTACACATCTCCCTCACAATAAATAGATAATTTAACATATAATGAGGGAACAAAATCAAAATACAGTATTAGACTTTGAATCTAAAAATTAAAGGGGGCACTTGAAATGTTAAAGATTTTTTTATGTGGACAATATATTACGTCCTATCAGGCCTATATACATATTCACATTATTGGGGTAATGATGAATAAGGTAGATTTTATATTAAATGTAGCCGCATTTTAGTGTAGGCAAAGTGAAAATCAATTTTGAAAAATCCACACTCATTACACCTATCCAGGATTTGAATTGTATCCTTTCCATCACCGGCAAACCGTACCAGATGAGACTAACGCCTTTTTATACGTGCCTAATAATGAAATATTTGGTTAAGTAAGGCCTGTCCGAGTTACATGCAATAAGTAGTTAATTGCAATATAGACTTAGAATAACACAAGGGTTATGATACATGTAATTAATCTACCACTCAAACAAACGTAACATATTCAATTATATTAATGCCATGCCCTCATTGCTAATCAAACTCAGAAAACCATAAGTGTTATCAGACTTTTTACAAATGGATGGAGATCAGATCCTTCCGTTTTACTAGCACTAGACCATCCTCCTCAGCCACATCGGTGAGGCACACAAACTAAACGTAAAGCTCATCTAGTCTTGTTTACCAGTGATGGGGAGGTTGCGTTTTAAATACCCGCTGGAATTACTGAGGGTGTTTAATGCTAACTGGTATATTCGTCAGTGCCCCTGTTTACTGATATAGATGCACCAGGTTCAACTCCTAGTGATGGAAGAATAACTAATTATAGGTATTTTTCCTGGAAGGGGAACTGTACCTGTGGTCACCATGGTTTGGTTGGTTAAGCTCAAGCTAGGTTTAAGATTTACACTAGATCCACGCCTTCATTATCACTATCACATCATCTCATTACGGAATGACGTATAAACAACTTATAAGGGGCCAATTTCCGATCCTACAGAGTGAATAAGAAATTGCATGCATGGCGACCGAACAAGATACTGCATCGCTCATGGTCAAATATACCTAACGTTAAAAGAAAATTGATTGTGTTCTGTTCCCCATCTACGCAAACGCAGATACAATAATTTTATACTTGACTCTACCTTCCTTTTCTCTACTACATTAACGAAATTAAATGTGGCTAACCCAAATGGGATGTGGGTATGTATATGTATATATATATATATATATATATATATGTTTATATATATACATATATATATGCACCATTCACCCAGACTATCCTAATTTAATTACATAATGAGATGGAGTTGAGGAAGAAAGAATTTGGGGAATATGTGTCCGCATTAGCATGTATTTGGAGTAAGAGACCATTTAGGATAAAACACTCTTAAGTACGCTTGGTATGGGTTTTAACTCCAAACCTCCCCATCACCGGCAAACCAGACTATATGAGCTTAACGTTTAGTTCACGTGCTCACCGATACTGTCTATACTATATGTACACTACTGTTTATATAGTATGTATCTGTTCCTCCCGATGGTGTACGTATTCTAACACCCCCTATCTTTCCTCGGAGTAGTTTTTGTGAACCCTTTACCCCCTTCACCCGCAATAAATTCCGCTGCATTACAATGAGCCGATATCTGCACTTACTTAGTTCACGTACTCGTGTGTTAACAGTCGGAACAAATCTTCACTATAACAACTCTCTGGAGAGCTCTCAAATTAATTTGACTCATACTTTTTTTTTATTTTGGTTATTTATTTTTCGAACGGACAGATAAGATTGGCATTCGTAAGTCGTCCCCTTAATACCACATTATTTCGTGAAATATTTATCACTTTTTCTCTTACGTCTTCAAGGATCCTTGATCAAGTCGAAAATTAATGTGTGTGCTTTTTTTTAATCGTTTAGAAGCGTAACGAGCTAACTAACATGCTCAAACTCGACAACTAAACCAAGGTAGTAGTTCAAATAAATAGAAAAATGACTTATTGACACGGGAATAGAAACCATAAACTTTGGCATAACGTGCCTATGGTTTACAACTAAGCAATCCAGGGATCAAACCGTGTCTAAGGTCATTCTTCACTCATATTTTGTCTGTTATGCACGTGTGGTAGATATCAAGTTGGCAGTGTTAAATTATTTCCTAAAACAAGTAAAAATTCCTGCATCAGTGGACAAAGTGGTGGACTCATATAGTAGGGCTTACCTATGATGGGAAGGCCAAGGCCCGAATATTGGTTGGGTCTCTAAATGTGTTCTTATATTTCATCCTCGCAAATGAGGGTGGATTGTTCAAAATCCCACCTTCCTAACCTCTACCAATAAGCGTAATTTAAATAGGAAATACTTGGACGTGTAGAAAGACGCGAGTAGTGTTCCCGCCCTTACGTCTCAACTTGACCCTGACGCTGATTGGCCGAAATTGGTCACGTGACCACGCCTCCTGGCTCTCTGATTAGCTCCTATAAATAGCCTCCTTCCCTTCACCCCCTGACCTACTTTCCACCTCCGTTTGATTCCCCCTCCTCCTGCCCCTCTTCCCCCTATCACCCTCTCGACTACCAACCCCGAACATGTTGGTTTTTGATGATTAATTATTAATAATTGTTAATTAATTATTGTTTATTGATTTTTGGTTAGGATTTGGGTGTTGGAGTTTTATTCATTGATTTGTTTATTATAACATCGCGCTATGGCTGTCTTATGTTGAATGAACATTGACTCCTCCGCTACAAGACACTATAGGACTGCCCAACACGAACCTCACGCTATGGCTGTCGGTGGTAGAGTGTAATAAATGGTTCCCCCGCCTTGAGACCCCCTCCTCCTTCGCAAGACCCCCTCCTCCTTCGCAACCCTGGCACCAGTATGTCGGCCCGACAAGACAAGAATAGATATTGAGGTCATTGCCCCAGGAAACGGGGTTTTCCCTGGTGTCAACTTGACGGCTCACGAGACAAGAATAGATCGTGAACTAGGTTAGTGTGTCGCAACCCCCTAGGGTTTTTCCTGGCGCCAGTATGTCAGCCCTAAAAGACAAGAACAGATATTATGGTTATTGACCCGGGAAAAGGAGTTTTCCCTAGCGCCAGATTGGCGGGTAGACAAGACAAGTCGAGACAAAAATAGATCGTGACCCTGTTCTTCTCGTGACGTCGATCGAGGGAGTGGGTATAAAGAGGGACGCCCACCTGGCTGTCTATTTATAAGCGTTTGTAGAGCAGCTCAAGATGGACAAGTTACAGCAGCTGGTAAATATTGTCGACGCCGTGCGGACCGTAAAATTAAGTGATCTAACCGTAGATCAAAAGTACTCTGTGGATAAATTAAAAGCGGTCAATACAAAGTTCAGGAGACGACTAATAGCCTATCTAGATGGCGAGTTTTGTGTATTTTTACCCTGTCGTTTTGGTACTTTAACAGATGAAGACGTGTGTGAGTTAAATAAAGAAAAACTGGTATTTACCTGCGCCGGAGTAAAACACGTTTCACCTACCATTGTTAACTTTAAGAGACGTGGCAGTTAACAACAACATCGGGTAGCGGAGCGGTTAATACAAAACGTTTAGCTCTCGGGGACGCTCACCATGATTAGATCCGAATATATTAATTTAATGTTTGTGGGTCATACGATTGAGGGTCGTGCCTATATGATGGTAGAGAGTGTTCACAGTGTGGCGGTGAGCGATATACAGGTAATTTACAAAGTAGAGGAGCGAGGCTAAATAGAGTTTTGCGACGCTACCTGTCACACGATAAGAGCGATGGAAGTACTACCCTACGAGAGAATCGAAGAAACGTACATGTGTGATATGAAGAGCGCAGTGTAAAATTTCCGCAAGGGGTACATTGTGGCTGTGTTGTCCCGACCGCCACCGCCACCCTTCAGAGCTACACACCTACCGTCACCGTCCTTCACGACGCCGCCACCTCCGCCGTCGCCCACATTTTCAGCCGAGTACCTACCACCAAAGTCGCCTACCTACCAGGCATCAGAGTCGTCCAAGTACCCGCAACCAGAGTCGTCTACCTACCCGTCACCTGCGTGCCCACCACCACCACCGGAGGAGGTGAAGTCCGAAGAACCCGTAACTCTCGAGGATTTGACCATTTACAGTAATTATTCAAATGATAACTTATAGGTGAAACTACATAATCAGTCTGGGCAGTTTCGGTAACGTTTTCCTCCCAAAGTCAATCTATTATTTGGATTGTAAGCGCTTTAAATCTAAAGCACGCTCTATGATATATCTTGGAGGACAAAGTGTGATGTTTAAAAGTGAATTAATAAACTAGACATGCTCATGTGTTTGTAGCACTCTGCTGCCGTCATCGGAGCTAGCGGTGACATTTTGAAAAAAAAAAACGTTAGAGTTTGTGAGTAGAGCGAGTATTTATTTCTTTTGCTGCATCTCCAACCGACATTATGCCATTTAAATGCTGCGGATCTTACGCAAAGCTCTCCAATCTTATTCGGCACAAACATCAATGTCATCAAACACCTCCAAATTCGGCTCACAAGGATACCTGTTGGGAGGAGGAGGTATTATGCAGTGCGTTAGACCTGGTCGAGAAAGAGGAATATAATCGTGTCAAGTGCTTAAACGAACTTGAGAAAAGCAAAAGTTAAAACGTTGTGCTATCGGAAGAGACCCCCAATGAACCGAATGTTATTGTGCTTGAGTTTGTTGGAAGAGTAAGATTGCCAGGTAAAAACTGTGGAGACATAGTCAATATACGCTCTAGCAGCTCTCAATGTGTCTTGAACTATTTTGAAGGGGGCTCCTACTAATTTTCTAGATGATAGATGTCTTTTATATGTTTCTTTCTTGCTATGTATTGGTCACAAGACCTAAATAATATTGCTGCTTGTTGTTGTTGCTATGCAGGTTTTAAATTAATCAATTGCTGATTGTCAATAAAAAACTAAATTTAATATGTTGTTACTTTTTAAATATGAAACTATATACGCTGACACAATACATAACATTTACACTAAACAAATTATCCGCTTAAGCAACAAAGAAATTTAATGTTCGCAATAAAATATATATATATTGATATAATATATTTAATATATTTGTAATTAAGAGAAAAGGGAGGATTAAAATTATTTCATGGCGTACTGTTTACTTATTATATTTCAATGGTCAAATAACGGGGCACAAGCTTTCTCATCACTATCTTCAGCTGGAGAGTTTGTAATTAATATTGACGAAGGGGATGCTAGGTTTATTGTAGGAATAATATTGTTGTTGCTTTTTGCGGATCTTGAAAACGTGGTTCGGATAGGTCGTA
>CABFOV010010376.1:0-16391 GCA_902141375.1 Timema poppense
GTCAAGTAGGCCTACACATAATCATTATTTGGTAACCATGTGGTACCTAAAATTAGAATTTCATTTTAAGTAGAAGCTAAAAAACAGTTTTGGTTAAACGCAATTTTAAATCATGTGCCCCTTATTTAATAAAATATATTGATGGATTCAATAGAATTATTCCTCTTTTTACTCGCCTCGGTGGCCGAGTGGTCTAAGGCGTCACTCTCCCAATAAATTAGACTGCCGATGAAGGAGCGATTTGGTTTCAATTCCCACCTGGGTGTATTGAGGGTAGTTCCCCCTATTCCTAAATGAAAATGGGGGTACACTTACTCTAAATTCAACCTTCCTAATCACTAACACATTAGCGTAATCAGTCTTTAGGCGTATAACCTTAACAGGTTAATAATCATTTCCCTTTTAACTATATTTTCACCTTCGAAAAAGATACATAAAAATAACTGCCAACTATCGGAACAACATTTAGTTCAAGAGTTGATAAATAACCTTTGGTTAAAATGACCTCTTATCTTAGAATTTCATTATATCTAAAATACACGAAATTCCAATTCATCTTAATACCTCTCCAAGCAATTGTTTTGGCTTAACAGTTACAAATGTTATATACCATTTTAAACCCGCAAATATAATATTAAAGAATGTTTATAAAACAAAAACAAAATTTGTATCAATACCCAAAGGTTGAAGTTTAATAATCAATCAAAAATTCATCAACGTTAAAAACGCGTTTGATCTTTAACACAATAATTATAATATATAAATGTTAAAATAAACATATCTTAGCAGCTCCTCTAAAATAATCACCGTATTTTTCTATTAATAGCCTATATGAAAAATAATTTGACATTAATAAGCAGTATTTGTATACGAATTATTTTAGAATATTATTATATAAATATATTTAGCATCAGCTGTCTACATAATTATCCTTGTGCGAAAATATTCAACTTCCTACTTTTAGGTGTGGTGTCTTAGGTTAGGAAAGTGTAATTTAACTTTCCAAATTTTATAAATTAAATAAAAGTGATGATTTTTTTTTCTGCAAGCGTCTATTACAGGTATTAATATGCTGTTATATTGATCGAGCATTGATAATACGAGAACTATTTTTTCATCACAAGCATTTTGATAAGACAGGTATATTCTATATTGATATAGAAAAATAAATATTTAGCCGTTTACGAGTTTCAAAGCAAACCTGATAGGTTTGGATATCGGTCAACGTAGCTTGGTTGTTGAGAGTGGTAAATCACAAATTTGAGCAACTTCGGCCTTATTTCAAGTGGTGTTGCTAAACTAAATACATATAATACTTATTATAGTCCACGGGTTTGTCCTGCTACTTGACTAGTATATATTTAGGAGAAAATTAGCTATTGTACGGATATAGGCGTGTGTTGGGTGGTGTCATACTCCAGTAAAAATAAATTAGTTGAAAAACGACATCTGGACATAGTAATCGAACCCGAGACCATTGGCTAAGTGCACCAATGCTCTATAAATGAACAGGAAATATTCCCATGTTCAAGGTCATTCTTCACTCACGGTTTAGAGCAGAGAGTGTGATAGACGTGCGAAATCATCGGCTACTTGAATCCATACGTCTATTATAGACTGCGTTAATCTGCACGTGACGAATGATCCTGGACACACCAAGATCCCTAGATGGCTCAGTGACACATCAACTGGCCCCGTGGTGTAGAGGTCAGTGAACCTGGCTAAGAGGTCCCGGGTTCGATTACCGACTGCTACTTGGGTAGTTTTACCTTAAGGGTCGCCAAGGTTTGGTTAAGTTAGGTTAAGACTCACCCCGGCTCCACACCTTCATAATCCCTATGAGCACCACTATCTCATCGCGGGTACGACGTGTAGACAACCTCCTGGGCAACTCTCTGTCCCATCAGAGCGGCTAATAGTCCACACATTAGGCGACCAAACTTGGATGTCATGTCCCTTCCGGTAATTTATGCCGTACGATAAAAACAAAGCCTCTAAGCCAAAGCCCCGGGTTCGATTTCCATGTATAGGTGTCATTTTTAAATTAGTTAATTTAATATATTTAGATGCTAAATTTGGGTGAGTAGTACTAGCTAATGTTAATTCATTAAGTTGTGTCCTGAAATAGCGTGTTTAGAAAATGCACCTTAAATAACCTCACATAAAAAAATCCAATATGCTTCGGGGAAAAGTATATAATATTAAAACGGCCTTAAGTCTCTTCATTGTAAAGAAAGAATGTTACATCTTAGAGATTCAGTTTCTTCCTAGTTTCCTCAAAATAAAAGTAAAAACCAAAAGTTAAAGGGTTACTGTATTGCATTTAAATAGTGAACTTGTTTTTAGTTGCAATGCCCCCTCACCTCTTTTACAAATAAGATGGAGGCTGCCGAAAAACAAAGCCAGTAGAGGAATAACATATAGATGTTACCAAGCTGAAGAAGTGAAATGCAGGTAAATTATATTATTGTGTGTTTGATTACAAAGAGCAGCCGCCCAGCTCGCGGTAGACTAGCTACGGTACAGATTGTCGCTCGCTGTGCGGAGGAAGTGGGTCGCTATATATGTAGACTACTCTACGAGTCGTAATGAGCGGTAATTGGGGGACGAACACAAGAGAAGTAACCATATTAGCTCCACTCAGTAGAAGAGAGCGCGTGTCTAGAGAACTGAATCCTTCCTGCACGGGATGGGCAATGCCAAGTAACGTTACAGTTAGGACCAATATTCCCGATACTCCTTTTGGTATTCATAAATTTGTAAACACGGTTACCACTATTTCCTTAAAACAAGATTACCTTCATTTTCAGGTTCTTTAGAAAAAATTCACACTTTTTTAAAATCTTTTATAGATAATAAAAGAGAGTATAAAGGAATACATTTATTTTTTCATAGGCTAGTTTGAGGTCGCGTTGTATGCATGCAAAACCTACGCCAGCCATTAAAGACACGGGAACAGACTCAAACTTGTATTACTATAAAACAATAACACTTACTATCGGGTATCTCTTTATGAAGATTACGATGTTCTTAACTTGCTTTCAAACAAGCTATTATGGAACCTAAATAAAGATGATGTAGAACTTGTTAAGAACATTGTAATCCTCATCAAGATAGACCAGGCAGTAAGCCTTACTGTTTTATAATAATAGAAGTTTGAGTCTATCAAACTTGTAAGACATGGTTCCTTATCTTTATATATGTTGATCCTCTCTCTCGGGACTCACCACTCCTTTTGTATTGTTTTTCGCAGCGGTAAAAGAAGCGGAACTTCCGACAGGACGAGAGAGGAGACCGAGGCGAACCTCATTTCTTTATTTGAATAATAAGTATAAACAACCAAACCTACAACGGTAACAATATCTTATCATTCAGCCATTCCCGCCTGTCGATGTGCGGGAAATAGCCGTGGACATCTTAGTGTTTAATGTCTTCTGGTCCACCCTCCTTCGGGGATTAGCTCCTAGCTCAGCCACGTCCCCGTGGGTCTCTGCTTGTTGCTGGAAGGCGATCTCGATCCACCACCTGTACCACCGGTGACGGTGTTGGTTGGAGCCCCGGTAGATTTGAGAATGCAGTATATGTAGTAGACGTGTATTTATATTCAGGTAATATTTATCTCGGTGCTAGATCTTGATTATGGTTGAGGAGAGTAAATAAGAGAGGGTCATTGTGACGCTCTTGATTCAATCGGACAGAGTTATTTTTCGAACAATCCTACGCCGTAACGATTAAATATAATATATATTATATTGAATTGTTACGGCATTGGATATATATATTATTTTGTTTACTGCTATGAGAAAACTAATCTAATATAGCCTACAAGGAATTTTTTTCTGAAAATACAAACTCAGTGTTCGGTCATCTCTTGCTTAGTATTTAACTAATTTAATATATTTATTGTTTGATAGGATTTTATTGTTGTACCAATGAGTGGATATTATTACATGTATAAACATTGAATACAGTTGACATATATATAACGAGCACCAGCCCCGAATTAATATATTTAATCTAAGACAAAAAAAGAATTTAACCTGTTTCTTTCAAGTTTCATCAGCAAAAGAACTATGAATGCGACAGTTTCAAAGATAGTCAACACTTTAAAGAAATCAATGTCCATCTTAAATTGTGTTGCTTTCTCATGGATTTAACCAGCCTTTCTTCTACACCCTCCTATCACTAAACAATAAAACAAAATCCAAAATGTAGCTTAGTTTCCGGATACGGATTAAAAGAATCTACTGGCTGAAACAAAGCAGCCTCCCCCACAGGACTGCTTCAATTGTAAGATGTTTTGCAGAGTAAGTAGTTGTAACCCGCCTCGGTGGCCTAGTTGGCTAACGCGCTAGTCGTGTTGAGCTCGACTGCCAAGGACGGGGAGATCGAGGCTCAAATATCGGTCGGGTGAACTGGGGGCGGGTGTGTCCTAAATGGTTTTCCCCTCTCTCTCTCCACGCAAATGAGGATTCACTTCCTCTAATAATAATAATAATAATAATAATATTTAGCACCACGTCTTACTACCCGTTAGGGCTATACGCTTTAAGTACTAATTACGCTAATGGATTAGGAATTGGGAAGGTTTAATTAGAGGAAGTGAACCCGCATTTGCGTGGAGGGAGAGTGGAAAACCACCCCCAGTTCACCCGACCGAGATTCGAACCTCGATCTCCCCGTCCTCAGCGGTCGAGCTCAACACGACTAGCGCGTTAGCCAACTACGCCACCGCGGCGGGTCCACTTCCTCTAAATTCAACCTTCCCAATTCCTAATCCATTAGCGTAATTAGTACTTAAGCGTATAGCCCAAACGGGTAGTAAGACGCGGTGCTAAATAAAAAAGTAGTTGTAAATGCTTTGAAAGTGATGCAAAGAAAGTCTCAAGGAGAGTGTGGGCTAGGTCCGGTGTTTTGATCGCACACCCGATATGATTGATGAGGCTCAGAGCGGCTGTTAGGTAAAGTTGACAGAGCGGCCCCACCTGCCTTACAAGATTTACAGGTCACAGTTCGTTTAGTTCTTACCATGTAACCAAACACTTCCCATCATGCTCTACATCTATTCCTGAGTGCTTTCAACATTCACGGCATCGGCAGCTGATTTATTGCATGAAGGCATGTTTGACAAACAACCATTTTCTCACACAGATTCTAAACGAATAAAACAAAAATATGTTATAGTAGACCAATATTATACACTTCATTTACATTGAAAAATATCAGTCTTACCTTGACCTATGCACTATGGGGCTGCTATTAAGATAGGGACATAGTGTAATCTGTCGAGTTAATAAATAGATTTAAAATTTTCCAACTCATTGGTATGCTGTTAGAATAAATTGTGGGGTAATTCTAGAATCCTAAAGGCGAAAAAACATAAATAAAAGTTTGATTGATGCGAAGATATCCTTCCTCGAAATGTCACCCCCTCATGTGAATGATAAACTATTGACATATTATGGGGGGAAGGGGGCGGGGGGTTGCAGAGAACGGGAGTTAAAGGTAAGTGTTTTCGTAGTGTTTAGCCTATATAAAAACATTTGTTGGCCAAAATAAATAAAATATTGCTCCGGTAACAGTAATAGTCTAATTTTCTTGCAGTGATATCAACAGTTGTTGAATATCTGTCATGAGCATGACGGCATTAGATCAGACACGTATTAAATGAAGAAAAAAAGTTGTCATTAAATTCCAGGACACCCTTGATAGATATTCAACAGCTGTTGAGGTCACAATGTGAAGAAAATTATACTCTATGTTTGTAATAAAACCATGTTTTATTTATTTTGATCAAAAAAACTTTTGCTTTAAAAAGTGTAAAAATACTGCCCTTAGCTCGCCCTCCCATCGTTCCCACCTTAATAAAATGTTTTTTACAGACTATAGATATTTAATAACTAGACGCATACTTAATCTTAACTTTACTTAGTTTTAATACAACTATACGTGAAACACAAATAATTCAAACATCTATAAATCTTAAGAATATTCTTAATTGTGGGAGAACAAATTTCCTCTTAAAATAATATCCTTGTAGAGGAAACAAGTTTGGGGAGTAAATATTTTTAAATAATAATAAGTTAAGTTAACTAAACTAAGACGTATTTTTAGCCCAATTATTTGTTAATAAAAGCTTTCAGCTGTGTAAACTCGTCTCGTCCGGTTTGTCAGTGAGGGTGGTGTTTGAAACACAGCTAGATGCACCGAGGTTATGTTTTCCTAATGGTATCATAATATTCCTCCGAGCAAATGCTGAAACACTTCCTGTAACTTCTACTTTGTCATCTTTACTACATTAGTGAAAACATTCGGATGGTCCAGACGGATAGGACGCGATATACACTCAACGTGCATTAATAAGCCTATATTAGTATTCTAGCGAACCAGATCATATTTACATAAGAATCGTGCATTTCAATACAGATTTATTTGTCATTTTTCAATTTTCAGAATATGATATCTAAGAGGTGTTATCCTCACTAAAATGCATTAACAATAGTTTCGGCTATTTGTTTCATTAATATATGCAATCCTGTACAATTATATATATAATTGTCTAATGGCTGCAAAATGCCAACTACCGAGTCGCTAATGTCTGATGGGTGTGATATTATATAATCACAGGTTTATAAGCTGACGACTTCCACGCGTTCATCTTAGACTCTGCCTTAAACTATGAGTGAAGAATGACCATGGGCACGGGACGAATCCTGGATAGCTCAGTGGTAAGAGCATTGGCGTACTAAGACGAAGGTCCCGGGTTCGATTCCCGTGTCCAGGTGTCATTTTTCAATTTTCAGAATATGATATAATTATTTGGCTGGATCACAAGCTGAGTTAAGTTCAACACTAGCGTGCTAGCCTCTTTCACGAGAGTCCAAGGTTTGGACCCTAGGCGGATACTTTGAGGTTGTTTTTCCGCGATATGGTTTTACCATTTACATACACTTTCCTGGCAAGTGCTGCTGGCTTTCCTTTATATTTGTGAGCCCACATTCTATTTTCTTACATGAGCTGGATTAAGTCGATAATATCCAGCACATTTGCACTAATTTTATCTTTTTTATTTACGTGCATCACGTTTTACTATTCGTCCGGGCTATTGGTAAATTTGCATTAATGGTATATGGATGAGAACGGTAGAATGAGGAGATGTACTAGCATTTGCGTGAAAGGAGAGCACACCCAGCCGGGATTTTAACCCTGACCTCCCATCGGCTGCAAACCAGATTGACGTTTTAGTCTACGTGCGCACTGACACAGGTCAGACCTATTTTTTTTGTATCACTGCGTATTACTACCGGTTCAGGTTATACGCATATATGATTACTCTAGTGAGGTAGGGATAAGGAAGGGCATGTTTGATATGTTTTCTACCCACATTTGCGTAGAAGGAGAGTGGGAAACCGTTTGGGGGGGGAACTCAGTAGACCCAACAGGGATTCGAACCCCAATCTTACTAGTCAGTCTGAAATGAGAGTGACGCCTTAGACCATTCGGCCACTGATGCGGGTCGGACCTTGTGTGGGCGTGACATGAGAGTAGTGAACGGCACGAACCGGTCCTTTAGCTCGTCGAGACATCAGTCCTTCACACACATTCGTCTGAGTGCATGTGTAAGAAAAGGTGAATGTCAACCACCTCACCGCCCACATTTGTTACTCAAGCTACAATAACATTGGCTTACATTCAGTAGTTTCAAAGGTACAGCCAACCCACAGTTGTATAAGAAGACTTTGTATACAGTCCTGTTTTATAGTCGGATCGCCCAAAGGAAGAACCTTTTAGATCATTCCAGTGGTTATTATAGTCGGATCGCCAAAAAGAATAACCCTTTAGATCACTCCAGTGGTTACTATAGTCAGATCGCCAAAATGAAAAACCTTTTAGATCATTCCAGTTGTTAATATAGTCAGATCGCCGAAAGGAAGAACCTTTTAGATCACTCCAGTGGTTACTATAGTCAGATCACCGAAAAGAAAAACCTTTTAGATCATTTCAGTGGTTACTATAGTCAGATCGCCAAAAGGAAGAACCTTTTAGATCACTTCAGTGGATACTATAGTCGGATCGCCAAAAAGGAGAACCTTTTAGATCACTCCAGTGGTTACTATAGTCGGATCGCCAAAAAGGAGAACCTTTTAGATCACTCCAGTGGTTACTATAGTCGGATCGCCCAAAGGAAGAACCTTTTAGATCATTCCAGTGGTTACTATAATAGGATCGCCAAAAAGGAGAACCTTTTAGATCATTCCAGTGGTTACTATAGTCAGATCGCCAAAAAGAAGACCCTTTTAGATCACTTCAGTGGTTACTATAGTCGGATCGCCAAAAAGAAGAACCTTTTAGATCACTCTAGTGGTTACTATAGTCGGATCGTCATAAGGAATAACCTTTTAGATCACAGGAGTAGTGTAGTAAGGACCAGCGGTGACCAACAGAGTCACCGAATTACTTATAATCTGCATATTTGTTCATTAAATTAATGAGAATCTGTTGATTTTATTCAAGGTCATTATTTATATGTTGAGAAAGCGCTATTTATAAATCTTTTTAAATTATAAACTCACCTAACGTTTCACAATAATACTGAAGTAGTGAACAATTGTATGCCTACGCCAGTTCGATTCCCCTGTCCCCCTAACAATAGCTAGAGCATTAACCACTGGACACACCCGAACCAATGGTTAGATGTTGTAAGCGTCAGTCTCACACTTGACTGGTTTGACGGTGACGGAAGGTCCAGGGCCGAATATAGAAATTGATGCAATTAGTGTAGTTTCCCCATCTTCTATCCATTCTAATGTGTGTGCACTTTCTCCAGAAAAACTTCATCAACCCTAGCATTTAGATTAAGCTGGTAATAACCATTTAGTGTTAAAATAATATTTTAGATGGCATAAAAAATGCACGTAAAGAAACCAACATCGAAAAAAAGTTTCTTTTAGGTGTCGAAATTAACACCATATTTTGAAAGTGAGGCTTTATAATACATCTCTCGGCTAATGAAAACATAAAAGTTGATCTATTATCTTTTTAATCGTCGGAAGGCTCTTAGAACTGCAATTTGACTAAATTTTATGTGCATGTGCGAAACTGCACGTGATACGACAGGTAGTGAGAATCTCTTTTTGAAAGGGGGGGAGGGGAGGCGGGGGGAGCCACGTCTTACCACCCATTCAAGCTATCTGAACTTAAATACACTATATTATTTTAGCACCACACCTCGGGTTGTAAACATATGTACTAATTATTCTAATTTGTTAGGAATGAGTAAGGTTGAATTTATATTAAGTGTACCCACATTTTCGTAGATGAATAGTGGTAAAACTACCCTCAGTACATCCGACAGGGATTAGAACCCAAGACAGTCATATATTTCTCTAGGGTGACGCCTGGACCATTCGACCAATGAAACGGCCAATTACACTAATTAAATACGGATGAGGTAAGTATAATTTTAAGAGTAAGTTACACACATTTTAAAAGGTCTTTTGTCTTAAAAAAACTTCAAAACATTCAGTCGGTATTAAAACCCCTAACTCCCAGTCACCAGCAAGCCAAGCCACTTGTGTTTGACGCCTTATCCCACGCGACCACCAATGCGGGTGCTTTAATTGTTACAGAGCCCACATTCCAGAGGAGACATAGGTTCACGCCCATAGTGCTATTTTAATTTTTTTTTAATATAGGCCTATATATCTACGAACTACATAAAAAAATAATACGACATAATAGTGCACCAAAGTTTGTGAAATTTAATTGTAGGGGTAGTTTCTGACCCTATACTTTTTGTCCTCCTGCAAGCAAAATAACAAATTGGCCGCGAGCCAAGCAAGACTACCGAACCTTGTCCTGAGTTGACTGACTGACTCTCCACTAAACAAGATTACATCTAACACGACAATAAAACTAGGCATTGAAAGACATTAAAGTGATAGAGTCACATAAAGGACAGCAAATAAATAGAAAATATTCCTGAAAAATAAAAAAATAAACGAAACAAGCCCATTTTGAAGCGGGAACTGTTTTGACAAACAGGGAGCACAACTTTTCGCTTGGTTTTATTGTAGGAAGTCAAAAATTTTGTTGACCTCAGTGATTGGAGTTTTTAAGGCGCGTCGACACAAAAAAGAAAGTTAGCGATTAAACTCAGTAATAAACTGGTTTATAAATACCTGTTAGTTGCATTTTTATTTTGTTTATATGGGGACACTACTTTCTAAAAATACAAAATGGCACGATTGATTCAAATGCATTATTATTGTTACTATTATTATTACTCTTGTTTATGATATAAAAATAAAGGTTTTAATTTTATAACTCATAAAAAAGAGTTGTTTAGATAAATGTCGAGATAGGAACACAAGCACGTGGACACTATTGTTCTCTCTTAAACGAAACAGGGATGGGGGGGGATCGGGAAAGAGGGAGAGAAATGAATGTCGAGAAAGTAAATCTCGGTTCTGTGAATTGTGTTGTTAAAATGTGATGTTGCACTAAAAAAGAAATGTGCCACTAGCACATAAACTAATATGTTGTTTTTCTTGCATAGTAAAGTTTGAAAAGGGCTGAAAATATACTGAATTGGTATGTTTGTATGTAAACACAATAGCAGCTGCGGAGTTTGTAGTAAATAAGATTACTAGCTTTAACTTTTAGAATATGTTAAAGCAAAATTTGACCAAAATAGGATCCTATTTTGCAAAGTTATTTTAATATAAATGATTGAACTTATAAATAATAAGCACTTTAAATATAAAAATAAAAATGTAACGTGATCAAAGCATTGAGTTGAGTTTTTTTAATGTAAATACTCATTTAATTAAAGTTAAAGAAATTCTCTAAAGACAAATGAAGAGTTAGTGCACTTAATTCCTAATTTTAAGAATAGGTGATTATGGTGTAGAAAACAAAACGTAAACATATGAATTACTAGCTTTAACTTTTAGAATATGTTAAAGCAAAATTGGACCAAAATAGTATCCTATTTTGCAAAGTTATTTTAATATAAATGATTGAACTTATAAATAATAAGCACTCTAAATATAAAAATAAAAATGTAACGTGATCAAAGCATTGAGTTGAGTTTTTTTTAATGTAAATACTCATTTAATTAAAGTTAAAGAAATTCTCTAAAGACAAATGAAGAGTTAGTGCACTTCATTCCTAATTTTAAGAATAGGTGATTATGGTGTAGAAAACAAAACGTAAACATATGTATGTAGATTTTACTAACATCAAAATAACATAATATTTATTTCTTCAATAAAGCTTACTTTTCAAATTTTATATCAGCTTAATTTAATAATTAAATATTTATAATATCGTAAAGTTTCTTATTCGTACACTAACTTTTATATAAATAAACGTTATAGTAATATTATGCAAAAGTTTTTCAAATAACGAAGACAACTCTGTACATCGGTATTTTATATGAACCCAGGGAAACAACAAAGTTTTTTTGAAATGCATATTTTTACTGGTGTTTTACACTATATTAAATCTATACCAATTAAAACTGAAACTTAAATAAAGACCCAACATTTGTTTAACCATCATATTTGTGTTAATGTAAAACATATTAATCTTAGATGTACCGTTCTTAAACCGAGATTCGACGCAAGAGTCGTGATGCCCAAAGTTGCTTCATCACCAATTACAACTGAATCCACGAGTCTCGGCGAGAAAACGTGACCGCAATCACAACTCCTGACATTACCCATGCAAAACAACGTGACTCTACACTTTGCCAACATGAAAACATGGAAATAATTTACAAACATAGGAGGCATAAACTTTTATGAGCAACACTTTGAATTGAACCATTCAACTAGACAAAGGGGCAACAAATTAGTTATAAGGATTACTTTGGCGTTGACATAACAGAATAATATTTTTTAAACGAAACTAAATATTACTCCATANAACATTCAGTCGTCAGACACTGTTCATATGTCTTCATATTTGAATTAGGAAAACGAACACATTATATTTAATTAGCTTATACTTAGTAAATAGTCTAAGAGTAGTTTATTTAAAGTTAATTATGGTTCGGTTGAAGTACATTTACATCGCAAAACGTGGATTCATAATGTTTTAATGGAAAGTAAATTAACTATTTTACTTTATCAGTATTTTAGTCGGAATTGTTGAAATTTCGAAACTATTTTGTAAGTAATACAAGTAAATACTCACCAATAAACTAAGATCAGTAGTCACACCTTTCAATGGCGTTTACTTATGGAAATCTGGAACAAAATTAGAAAAATATATCAGTATAATGAGCGATGGCAAATAATTGTTATAAAGTCTTGGACATAAGTTTTTTTTAGAAATATATTAGTTTTTAAGAACGTAAAATTGTTCTTGGGCTGATATTTCTCAAAATATAAAAGATATCAATATTTAACTGTCCAAATAATATAATTCATCTAGGATTTATAATATTTTATTTAGGATCAAGTAATGATAATATAGTAATACTAACACAGTGTGTTTTAGAAAATAAATCAAATACAAACGTATTTTTATACGGCCAATATTTAAAAAAGCTCAATATTGTCGCGACCAACCCCCTTGGGTTTGATCTGTCAGGATAGCTTGGGGGAGGGGTAAGGGGTAATACGTAGGTTTACGAGAACTCGATCTCGGGACCCTTGGCTCAACGGATGCCCTCTAAGTACAAGTGCTACTGATGACCCGAAAATGTCATCTGATACGGTACGTCGTCGAACAGAGTGATTCTATACTAAGCTATGGCCCCTTTCCTGGACAACTAGTTCAATTATTGTTATGAATTGTCAGCATTCTCCTGTAACCTTTCTATTACGTTACTTAATACATGCTAAGCCAGTAATTTTCGTGCGTGCGTCCACTCGAGTTATGTAAATCAAAGCAAATATCCAAACATTGTTCAGTGGTTACGACAATATATTATTTTACTGGCATTAATAATATTTATTAAAATTAACAGCTTCAGTTCACATGGCTTGACGTATGATATGAAAGTATATTTATTTTTAAGTGTCGGATATCGTATTTTATTCTGTGTTTTTGCTATATATCACATAATACATTTTGAGTTTAGCACAACGTTTTAATAACACATTACAAAACGAGAGTTAGTAAAAAATTCTACACACAAAAATTCAAATACTATTTTTAATTTGAAAATGTTATGGGTATATTCCTAAACATCGATTTTATTTAACCCAACATATCCCACTAAACATCTAACCCAACACCTGGAACTATTTTAGTGTAGTTTTGTAGCTGGAAGAATGAACTCGTACACAAGTAATAAAAATAACTTCGGATCAAATTAAGACTTGAACTTATGTCCATCCTCCCACCTCCCTCGGCTAAAAGGACGGACTGGAGCAGTTCTCACACTGGAGGGTGCAACGTTCTTGTTAAGGAGGCGCTAGACATCGAGCCAGTTTTATAGTCAGATCGACTACAACTCAAGTGCAGCGCTACACTAAATACAAGACGACACCTATTCAAGCTCGACTGAAATGGACCCATGAAACTCGCCTAGTCGATTCTGGTGTTATCCTGTATTTACAGCACCGCTCCTAAGATGTACCAAGTCTCACTAGTAAACTGGCCCATTCCATTTTAAAACACAGCTTATTACCACCCGTTCTGGTTACATGCATTATTTACTAACTACGCGTATGTGTTGGTAATGATTTTAGAGGAAGTGTAGTCACATTTGGGTGTAGGGAGAGTGGAAAACCATTTAGGAAAAGAAAACTTCAGTACACCCAAACGTGCCTTGTCATCTGCAGTATATTTAATTGCGAGAATGATGCCTTAGACCATGCGATCCCTCCCTCTCCTGTATGCAGCAGAGAACGTGCTCCTATAGCCCTTAGCCACGTTTGTATTTGAAGCTCTGAAAGCGTAAATATTGTAATGACCGGCCTCGGTAGCCGTGTGGTCAAATACGTCAATATCACAAGAGTGGACTGCATATGACGGGGAGATCAGGGTTCTAATCCCAGTCAGGTATTCTGTGTTTTTTAAACCCTGTTTGCCAATCTCACTCCACTAAAATGCCGGCCGATTTGAAATAAATATCAAGCACAAAATTTTAACTTTATATTTCTTATTTATAGCAATTAGTTATTAATCTATTTTTATGAACACAAATGTTTGTTTGCTAAATCTTTTGCTTGGCAGATGAAACCAGTCGGTGGGCCGGGCCGAATCTGGCCCGCTGGCCGCTTGATGCCTACCACTGGCTTAGCACAAGGATGACCGGATATAACAGAGGGTGCGGGAGGGGGAAGAGGATAAGGAATGTTATGTATACAATTCACATCCGGGATCTATAGCTCTAAGTTTTTAAGTGGCTGAAGGTCAAAGGAATGTTTATTTTCATATTCTGTCTTGCTCTATTAGACGTAGTTTATCGACTCATAAACTTTAATTTTAATTCTATTAATATTTAATAACGCACAGATGCTCTACAAAAGTGAAATATAAATGTTTAGCGTCACCCTATCGGCAGCAGTCCAGCCCACGATAATGTAATATTGACTCACGGGCTAGAAAACACACAAAACAATACTTGGTACGATACCAACATACACAACATTCTTCGGGTGTGCACGTGTTTAAAGTATTACCGCGAGTGTTGTATTTTGATGAATCAGTTTCAATTTCACTAAGTAAAAGCCATTAGCACCTAATTTACTTCGAAAATGATTAATGTGGCCTTTCATTTTTTTTAAGGAGGACCTACTTTTGTGGAATCAGAACATGCCGAGGGTTGTAAAGGATAGCTTATTCAAATAGATATTTGGATGTCAAGAATAAAATAGAGAAACGGGGGTTAGGGGGTTGCGGGAGATTCACCAGTTGACAAGAAGGCAAAGAGAGAGAGGGGAGGGGGGGTGGTGCAGCTCCATTTTTAAGGAGGACCTACTTTTGTGGAATCAGAACATGCCGAGGGTTGTAAAGGATAGCTTATTCAAATAAATATTTGGATGTCAAGAATAAAATAGAGAAACGGGGGTTAGAGGGTTGCGGGAGATTCACCAGTTGACAAGAAGGCAAAGAGGGAGAGGGGGCGCAGCTCCAAAAGTTTAAGAACCAGTGGACCAGAACATTGTAAAATCTGCTAAAAAATATATATATATTTAAGAGGAAAATATATCCAAGAAAATATTATACATGCTATACTTTAAATATATTAGTTTTGAAATGTGCGTGCCGACACATACCGTGGTGTTATATTTTCCGTGTGTTATGAAGTGTCCTTAGTGAAAACACCAACCTTTTCTCAGGCATGTGAAGGAATGTGTGGAGGGGGATTTGTAAAGTGTAGGAGTCTGGCGAGACATAAAACAAAGAAAGAAGCGTTAAGAAGATATAAACATGCTCTTGTGGTCTTTATCGACTACATATCCTTCTCAAGAGTTGTTTGAGTGTTTTCCAGCTAAGAAAGTAATATACATATACTAACGCGGTGCTCTCATAGTAGGTTAGACTACCAATGACGAGGAGATCGAGGTTCGAATTTCGGTCGGGCGTACTGAGAGTGTTTTTTTCTAAATGGTTTTCTACTTTACCTCCACGCAAGTGCGGGTACAATTCCTTTAAATATAACCTTCATAATCCCTTAAACCATTAGTGTAATTAGTGCATAAGCTTATAACCCGAACGGTTAGTAAGACGTGGTGCTAAGAAATGTATGTATAATCAAATATTTCCTCTCGAAGATTCAAATTGATTAAAGGTAGTTTACCGGCATCTGCGTGGAAGGAAAGCGGAAAAACTATTTAGGAAAAGCCCATTTCAGTACACCTGACTGGGATTCAAGACACGATCTCTCCGTAATCAGCAGGCCATTCTAAAACCAGATGATGCCTTGAGCTATTTGGCCACTGAAGCGGGTATTAAATCTATTTATTCACACAATTAATATATCTGGGTGTAAATGAATGTGCTCTACAAACGCGGAGGAGTTGTAGAGGATACAAGAAAGGACCCATATTATGAATGTAAAAGTTTATTTCACGCCCTATTCGACAATGGGAGTGCCGAAGATGGGGTAGCTCCTGCATGCTAATATACAGTAACTTTCCAATAGTTACGGATAGCCAAATAAGATGGTTTTAGGTGGGAAGAATACGTAGTTGGGTTCTAATATCACTACTAACGTTCCATTCATGCCTTGACGTTTTTTTCGTTTGTTTGTTAAATGACCATCCTAATCTATTGAAAAGCAAACTTATCGACTAAAACATGAGTTACACTACAACAGCACTCAAACAACGCTAAATCTAGATCACTTAAGTTGCCCCCCCCCCTCCGATCAAAATTTAAATTTAAATTTAAATAAACCACCGTTTTGCACATATTTTGCAAAAAAT
>CABFOV010010377.1:0-16390 GCA_902141375.1 Timema poppense
TCAGATAAATCTGTGCCGGGACCGAGGATTGAACCCCGGACCCCCAACACAGAAGTCTGACACCTTACCCCTAGACCGCCAGCTCACCTATTGGCTTTATAAAACCACATAATTCTATAGCACTAGCCATCATTTTCAAAAATTATGATTGTATTTTGTATGTTTATTACTTACAGGTAATACCACTTCATATGGTTGTAGGCTTACTGGTGTCTGCTTTACGACGAAACCTTTAGTAATCTTTCCTAAACTGCTGAGTACGGGGAGATTGAAGTTCTAATCTCGGTCGGGTGAACTGGAGGAGGTTTTCCCTAAATAGTTTTCCACTCTCCCTCCCATGGAAATGCCGGTTCACTTCCTCTAAATTTAACCTTCCCAATTCCTAACCCACTAGCGTAATTAGTACTTAAGCGTATAGCCCAAACGGATAGTAAGACGTGGTGCTAAATAAATAAAATTAAAAACAATCTTTTCCGAATTTTGTGTTATCTCCTCCACCCTTGTTACATGATTACTCGCTACTAATGCTTTTCCCTTTGCCGGTGAGCCAGTCTTGAAAGGGGTGTAGTGTGTTATGCTAGATAAACCAGCTTTAATTATTACTTCCGTTATTAAATCACTATCATAATGTTTAGCTTCCCTTCAAGCAGAATCGTCAGTGACCGAACGGAATGACGGGCCGGTCTTTCTGACAATCTTCAGTTTATCGAAATTCTGGCACGCGTGAAGAGCTCGTAGCTAAACACACCAAACCATGAGAGTGTTGGTGTTAGAGGAATAAGTCTTATGTCAAAATAAAATTCAGTTCATGATTATCATTTCGTACATTTATACTATCCATCTATCTCAACTAGGAAAAAAACTTTTACACAAAATGAAAATAGGTCTGCAGTAAAAACCTTCACTATAGTTCTTTCATTAGAAAACAATTTTTTCAAAGCAAACCAATTGGAATATATGAATTTTAATAATATTCTTATGTCTTTTAAGGTTTTAATAAAAAAAAAACCAATTGTGATTGTCTAAGTAGTTTCCGAGAAACGGCGAGTTATGTTTTAGGATTTTGGAGTATTTGATCGTGGTAAACATGATGCCGCTCGGATTTTCCCTGCAAGAACTTAAAAGTTTGACCGTCTCGCGCGCTCGTGTCGTGAATTCAAATATCGTCTTCTCTTTGCACGGAGCCTATAGAGGACCATGGGAATTTATTAATTCAAATGTCTTTCCAAGTCAAGACTTCCTTTGTCAATATACGCCTGCATAAAAGAAAAAGAAAAAAGAAACACGACTTTTATAGACAGTTTTATTTTTTGTATTTTGAAAGCTCTTTTAACCATCAAATTTATTATTTGTATATGTCCATATATAAGTAATTGGAGAGCTTTGAAATGTTATACTGGAAAAGACTTGAGAAGATCAGCTGGGCAGACAGGGTGACAAATATAAAGTTATAAAAAGAATGGGTAGTAAGAGAACCATTATTGTATGTGATTCTTCGGTACAATGCAAACTGGATCGACCACATCCTTAGGAGGAACTGTCTTCTGCACGACGTCATAGAAGGAAAGGTTGAGGGAAAGAGGAGCTTAGGAAGAAACTTTCTTCTGCATGATGTCGTAGAAGGAAAAGTTGAGGGAAAGAGGAGCTTAGGAAGAGACTTTCTTCTGAATGACGTCATAGAAGGAAAGGTTGAGGGAAAGAGGAGCTTAGAGAAGAGACTTTCTTCTGCATGACGTCATAGAAGGAAAGGTTAAGGGAAAGAGGAGCTTAGGAGGAACTTTCTTCTGAATGACGTCATAGAAGGAAAGGTTGAGGGAAAGAGGAACTTAGGAAGAGACTTTCTTCTGCATGACGTCATAGAAGGAAAGGTTAAGGGAAAGAGGAACTTAGGAAGACCTGTATTCTGCATGACGTCATAGAAGGAAAGGTTGAGGGAAAGAGGAGCTTAGGAAGAGACTTTCTTCTGCATGACGTCATAGAAGGAAAGGTTAAGGGAAAGAGGAACTTAGGAAGAAGGAGGAGGATTCAAATACAAGATGACTTGAAGGAAAGACGAGGACAGGGTGCATTGGCGGTCTAAGTCTACTGGCAAAAGGAATGGACCTGTTCTAAGACAGAACATCTAATAATAATAGGTATAATAATATAAATAAATAAAATAGTACGAACAAAAAACTGTCGTAAAAAATCTTATCATTCACACATGGACATTACGAAAGAAAGTCTGACTCGATGACAAGATCAACTTGACAGTTGAATTTGAGACGAATTTAGACCACAATGAGTAGATATTATGGCCACCCCTGTGGCTAGATCCAGAGGTCTCGTGTTTGATACCCGGCGCTTCCACAATTATTTTCTGTGAAGCAGTGAGTCTGGAACGGGGTCAACTTAGCATCGCGAGGACAAATGAGGCGCTACTTGGATAAGCAGCAGTACCGGTCTAGAAAACTGAGATTATTGACTGGAGGGTTCGTTGTACTGACCACATGACACCCACCCCCTATCTGCAAATGTTGGTACTATCTTTGCGGTGGCCGCTTGGTCGGAATAACTCTCTTGCAGGCTTACACCATGGAGTTATTTTATGAGTAGAAATTATCATTTAGATTCAGATAACATTATACCAGTATTAATATTGGATGATTTAAACTAATTATATTATTATTATTTAGCACCGCGTCTTACTACCCATTCGAGTTATACGCTTTAAGTACTATTACGCTAATGGATTAGGAGTTGGGAAGGTTGAATTAGAGGAAGTGAGCCCTCATTTGCGTGGAGGTGGAGTGGAAAACCATTTAGGAAAAATCACCCCCCAGTTCACTCGACAGAGATTCGAACCTCGATCTTCCCGTCCTTAGCAGTCGAGCTCAACACGACTAGCGCGTTAGCCAACTAGGCCACCGAGGCGGGTTAAACTAATTATAGATACGTGTGTGTTTGAAATTGTTAGTGATCATTACTAATATAATAATTAACATTTTAACCATAATGGTAACTGGACACCTTAGCTCAGTCAGTATGCGTATCTATCTACTGAGATAAGGTTCCCGGGTTCGATTCTCAGAGTGGTAAAAAAATCAATAATTGGTAAAATGTAGGTTTACCGTTTCACATTGATAAACTAATAGTTGGGGACTGTATGTTGAGTCTTAAGCTAGATGACATAGCAGATGAAGCTACGACAGGCCTAGCAAACTGACAGTGGGAAATATATGGCCTGAATAAAAAACTACTCAGGTCACAAGATGGAAACAGCAATGGATGAAAAAATAACCAAATTGGCAGAACCAACCTTACAAAATTATGTATTTCACTTCAGTCAGTCATACCTCGAATATATTCCAAGCAATGGGTCCAGAAGATCTCATTGAAGTGTCATTTCACAATTAGTTGGTAGTAGTAAAAATAAATAAAAATATTTAAACACAGTTTTAGATTATTAAATACAAATTACTCCCACAAATATCAAAACATAATTTAAACGGCCCTTCGTTACAAACACATTTTACATCACATAAAAAGTCTTTAGAACTAATTGCATTTTATAGATGAAAGCATAATTAATTTTGCATGTCTTTTTACATACAGAATTATACATGTATTCCAGTAAAATTGTACAAATAGTTATTTAATTTTATTGGATTTAAAAATAGATGTCCACGTAGTAACGACAACGAATAGAGTATTGTTAAGAAGTATTTGTTAAACATATAATTTAAATAAAATCTTATGCACAGTGTAACATAATAATATTACCACGATTCACTAAATGAAGTGATATTTATCGTTAGATTGGCACATGGATCACTTGAAGAATTAGTTTCGATGTTGTATGGTATAGTATCGATTTGAATGGACTCAAAAGAAACCACATGAATACTTTATTAACAAATGTTACAAAAGCTTTTTTATCATATCAGGATTTTTTTTAAAATAAGTGTCGAATATATTTCCGTCTCTTTACTAGGCAATTAAAAAAAATTAAATTATCACATTTTATTTTATAGAATATCTAATTTAAAAGGTAGAGTACATCAACAGTTTTTTTCCCCCTCACTATTTGGCCAACGTGGGAGGATGCCTTAAGTTATAATTTACATAATCATAATACACTCAGTTTTTAATGTTTTATTGGAGATCTTAAGAAAATATTTTTTCACAGTAAAATTGCGTGTTTTTGTTTTGTTTTTGTTTTTTTAAAACAACGTAGTTCAAGCGGTGACTTTGCTTCAAATTTCCTTGCGATTGTTTAAATCGTCTGAATATAGCACGCATGGACATCTTGACTTTATAAACCATCGATGCAGTTTTTAAAATAATTTATTTAATTGTTTGTGACAATGTTACAAAAAAAAAGCGTAGAAGATTATTTTAGAACCCTTAAAAAAACCTTATTCTTAATGCCGGGATCATGTTCAACGAAACGTTCATATAACGTTCCCTTAACGTTCACGTAACGCAAAATATCTCCTCCGGATTTAAAACGGAAGCTGCCACTTTGCAGTTTATTATTATTATTTAGCAACGCGTCTTACTACCCATTCGGGTTACACGCTTTAAGTACTAATTACGCTAATGGATTAGGAGTTCGGAAGGTAGAATTAGAGGAAGTGAACCCGCATTTGCGTGGAGAGAGAGTGGGAAACCATTTAGGAAAAAACCACCCCCAGTTCACCCAACCGAGATTCGAACCTCGATTTCCCCGTCCTCAGCAGTCGAGCTCAACACGACTAGCACGTTAGCCAACTACGCCGCCGAGGCGGGTCACTTTGCAGTTATTATTATTATTATTATTATTAGCACCGCGTCTTACTACCCGTTCGGGTTATACGCACTTGCGCTAATGTGTAATGGTAGGGTGATTGTGAGATGAAATGAAGGACCTACAGTTTAACGTGGAATCCGAACCACGGTGGAGACCTGGCATTCCTCACATTCACAAGATGTCTTGTCAGAGGTGAAGGAAGGGTTTGGTAATCAGATAAATCTGTGCTGGGACCTAGGATTGAACCCCGGACGCCTTTGCAGTTAATTTTCAGATATACTTAAAGTTGTTTATGAGATGAAGTCTACGTAACGTGAAAAAGTTAAGTTAAAGGTGCCACGTGTTCTAAGCAACCAATCATATTGCTAGCGACGTCATCACAGCTATTTAGTACTTCATTTGTTTGTTTATGGAACGCGGACTTATTCGGTGTAGTTTGTCCGCGTCCCGCCAACTCTAAAACATCTTAGCCTCTTGTCACACTTTATTCTGTGTGTCTAGTAAAGCTTCTATTGCAAGTACAGTAGATTAATCAGGCCTTTAATTCTTGGGTTCAATCTAAGAGAGAAATTTGTTTTAAAAACAGTCAAAATCCATGGTCAGTGTTTTGCTACGTGAATCCTGATCACATACTAGTTTATTTACATCAAGTGAAGGTTAAGTTATCATGACCCTGGCATAACTCCCCCTCACTCCAATAGGAAAGGAGAAAAGGGGTGAGTGGGGGAGGAAGAATTCAATCTTGTCACTGATCTGTCCTCTGTCCGGATGGTGACGGTCCCACCACGTCTTCTTTCTGTGTTTGTTTACGACTCTTCTGGCGACTTCATGTGACGCTGTACAAGGAGAAGAGCAGAACTAGGATAGATATGGTCCCGGCGCCATTTCCGGTCCATTTCCCTGACTTTCTGCCCCCACCAGAGCTCGCCGCAGCCGAGATATCTTCTCCTGAAAACACACGACCTCCATGTAAATATATAAAGAACGACTGATCAGGTCCATGGTTCGACATTTCACACGGGGTCTCCATTATTTTAAGAGGTTTCTTTCTTTAATATTTCTTTCCATCACCACGTCTCACTACCTGTTCAGGTTTTACGCATGTGACTACACTTATTCAAATGAGGCAGAGGATGAGGAAGGAAGAATTTTAGAGGTAATTTACCCGCATTTTCGTGGAAGGAAAGTAAAAACCATTGAGTAAAAACACCTTAAGTACACCCAACCAGGATTTGAACCTCGATCTCCCCATCATCGGCAGTCCAGTCATACACGAGAGTGATGCCTTAGACCATTTGGCCACTGAAGCGTGTAATCATAATATCTAATAGCCTATATCTAAACTATTGTAATAGTGAACGTTTTAAACCTTGATGGACCCAAATAAAGTAAATTAACTGAGGTAATTAACCTTAACTTTCTGAACCGACTTATTTTATCGGCACACGAGAATTTCTATGAGCTAGCGCGAAAGGGTCAAACAATTTTGGCAGAGAACGGTATTTTCCCATATCTTCCAGGGTTCTTTTAAATACCACAACCAACATGGAACCAATGGATTTACTTTCCCTCCGAAGGAAGTTGTGCTACGAAGTTTTATCACTCTAGAAAAAAAAACCGTCGACCTCTACTGGGTTCGAACCCACAATCATCGGGTCCTGAGGCGAACACTTTATCCCACAACCACCGAGGCTGACCACTGGAGGATAACAGCCAACTTTTTTTCTACCCTCGTCTGGAAATGACCTGTAGACCAGTATGTACCTTGGTTCTCGTCCTCGTAGTCCGTAAACCTGTTCTCGGGAGGAGGGGGTGGTGCCGTGTAGATGTAGGAGGGCCCCGCCCGGGGTCTGTCTTCCTCAACGCTCTTCTCCGTGCTTTGCGAGTACAGGTGGTGCAGACTGGCGGTGCAGCGGATCTTGAGGCGCCCCGCGCTGAACAGTTCAGGGGACACCAGAAGGTGCAGACCCAAGGTGGACTTGTGTCTCTCACCCACGGGCTCTCGGGAGGCAGGGTGGGGCCGTATCATGGTGGGCCCCGCCTTAAACACAACACACGGGGTCTGAACATAGTAAGACTAAGTCTGAAACACAACACATGAGGTCTGAACATAGTAGGACTAAGTCTGAAACACAACACACGGGGTCTGAACATAGTAGGACTGTGTCTGAAACACAACACATGAGGTCTGAACATAGTAGGACTAAGTCTGAAACACAACACATGGGGTCTGAACATAGTAGGACTAGGTCTGAAACACAACACACGGGGTCTGAACATAGTAGTACTATGTCTGAAACACAAAACATGAGGTATGAACATAGTAGGACTAAGTCTGAAACACAACACACGGGGTCTGAACATAGTAGGACTAAGTCTGAAACACAACACATGAGGTCTGAACATAGTAGGACTAAGTCTGAAACACAACACATGGGGTCTGAACATAGTAGGACTAGGTCTGAAACACAACACACGGGGTCTGAACATAGTAGTACTATGTCTGAAACACAAAACATGAGGTATGAACATAGTAGGACTAAGTCTGAAACACAACACACGGGGTCTGAACATAGTAGGACTAAGTCTGAAACACAACACATGAGGTCTGAACATAGTAGGACTAATTCTGAAACACAACACATGAGGTCTGAACATAGTAGGACTATGTCTGAAACACAACACATGAGGTCTGAACATAGTAAGACTGTGTCTGAAACACAACACACGGGGTCTGAACATAGTAGGGCTAAGTCTGAAACACAACACATGAGGTCTGAACATAGTAAGACTGTGTCTGAAACACAACACATGAGGTCTGAACATAGTAGGACTAAGTCTGAAACACAACACATGGGGTCTGAACATAGTAGGACTATGTCTGAAATACAACACATGAGGTCTGAACATAGTATGACTATGTCTGAAACACAACACATGAGGTCTGAACATATTAGTACTACGTCTGAAACACAACATATGGGGTCTAAGCCTAGCAACTCTTAAACTATGCAACTACGCTCAGAAACTTATTAACTTCATGTAGCAACTCAACAACTGCATTTAGCAACTCGATAACTAAATTTAGCAACTTAATAACGGCACTTATTAACTTATCAACTATCGACCTTACATATATCCTGATTTTGGTTGGAAGAACAGTAGAGAAAATCAAAAAATTTTTCTTTGCGGCCAACATTGATAATATTTTCTTATATTATTTGTGTTATTTGATTGGTATTGATAATATCTATCAAAATTAATATCTGCAGATGACATGACTTTATGTATGAATATATTAACATTGTTTTAGTAACTTTAGTAACTAACTTCTACTGTTCTTCCTACCAAAATCATACTAGCAACTCAACGTTGTACATATAAACACACAGCGACTGTCCGTAACAACTCAACAGATTATATACTCAATGGTTAAATGAAGAAACTCAGAAAATGCACTTAGCAATTAGACTTAACAACCCAGCGGCTGTACGCGGCAACTCAACCTAGCAACTCAGCAGTTGTTGAATTTACTAGCTACGAAATATATCAGAATAGAAGCCATTTTACTTCTGATGGGGGGAAAGATGGGAAATTATAATTTACAATATTTCTAGTGAAAATCTAGTGAAAATCTAGTTCACATTTAATTTGATTTTTTTTTCTTCTCAATAAGAGTGTCTTGTTCACCAACAAATAAAGGCCTAATTTTAAAATAATGTATGGTGTCAAGATACAATTTGAAGACCTCTCTATTCAAGATAGCACCTTGGAATAACAATAAAGCTTTTCTAAGTTCCCCCCCTCCCCCCCCCCACAAATTCTTATCAGGGCATCGATGAACCGTCTTCCAAAAATAAAACGAAGTGGGACGTGCATTTCATACCAAACTAGCAACAAAAAAGTTTTATTCGTGAACGAACGAACGAACAGGTCCAACCTTCAAATAAGTAACACTCTTTCCTTTTTTTTATTTATTTTTCTCCCTCCGTTTATTTATTTTCTCTCCTTTGGGCCATTATTTTGGTTGTCTTGCTTCGGAAGTCAAACGCAACAAACATTATCCGTCTTGTTTGTAATTAACTGAATTGATTGCCCCCCCCCCCTTTTTTTTTGTACAGTTACACACCCAAAAATTAAAGCAAGTAAATAAAGTTATACTCCTCTAGAAATTAATATTTTATATCCAAATGATTGGCTCTTTTCATTTGGCGTAGAAATGCAGAACCATGGGAAATAACGGTTTTCTTCAATTTTTTTTTTATTGTTTTGCAATTTTCTTTTCAGAAACAGTTTGTTCAAGAATAGAAGCAGGTTGATTAAGTTATGATTTTTATACACACCTCCTCTATAATTTTAACAATGATCAAATATATATAAAATTGACATTTTTCAATAGAAAATAGCCGGCTTCATAACAAAAAATAAGAAAATGTAACAATTAATAAACATAGATACATTATTTTAGAAGGGGTGTTGAAAATATTAACAAAAGCATTTCACTCGTTCTCAAGAAAACTGGTATTTACAAACTTTTGGTTTTTCTGGAAGACCTGTCCGGTAGCTAGCGCTATCTACGGTTTCTTTGATCCAGCTGTTCTTGTTGGTGCGGAGTGATACTTTGGTCAGTTGTGAAGCCACGCTACGCCTTTCACCCTACCGCCCACCATCCCACAAAATAGGTTTTAGACTTGTACTCGAGAGGGACAAGGAACTAAGTCACAATATTATTCAATATTTATATTTAACTTTAAGATAGTTCATGTGTCCTCCATGTTATTTCTATTTGGAATTTAAAGTTTATATTTTCGCTTGGTGATCAAGTTAGATAGAAATCAAAATTAAAACTATTATTCATTGTGCTTTGTATTAATAGAGAATAACCAAGGTTTACGACGTCAGTCTCGTAATATTTGCCAATTTAAAAAAAAAATACACCCTAGGTACGATTGTGTGGAAAATTTTAATCCAAATTACTTGAAATGAAATTTGTGTGAGCAACCTTTTGAGGAGCCACGTTATTTAAATGGATAACCAGATGGAAAAAATGCACCGTTCAGCCTTAGTTAAAAGAATATCATTGCCAAATTTCGTTAAAATTGGTTGAGGTATGACAGTTTTCTAGGAATAAACAAAGATAGTATTGAGCAGCCCCCATATTAATATGTAGGTTATACAATATTCCGAAAACGAAGAAATTTATAAAAGATTGTTTTGAACAATGTTTTTTTAAATTTTCGAACTGGAAATTAAAAATTACTAGTTATTTTTTAATTGGTGGACGTCTTGTAAGTTATTTCAGGGTCAATATTTAAAAAAATTAATGAAAATCACTCATTTTAACGGCCTTTTATTGTACATAAAAAACAAATAATATTTTTTTCTAAAACTCTTTTGATTCGACATAAAACTATAAAAAAAAATTTGACTTGAATTTTTATAGCAAATTTTATTCATAAACTTTTTATTACATTAAAAGTATATCAATGTTAATGGTCATCATTTTGAACCTTTATTAACGTCATAATTTTATATAAATAAATTAATAATATCTTCAAAAATGTATATCATATAATAAAAATCAGGCAAAAGTTTTTTGTGTAGGATAGATTTCCGTTACAAAAATATAGGTCTTCATTAAAAAAAAATAAAGATTACCTTAAAATAATCTTGAAGACGTCAACCAAATAAAAAAAAATACCTTGAGAAGTTCTCTCTACCCTTCAAAAATATATATTTTTTTTCTAAAATGCTTCGTTTTGGGGATATTTCGAAATCTCAACTCTAATACCTCAGCCGGTATAGATCTTTCACGTGGTTTTTTTTATGCACATTGCTGTACCCATGAGCTCCCATCAATGTATCTCCAGGCAAAGTAGTCACGCCAACTCGATTCCAGGTTAGCAGGATAATCGATGTTAAATTACTCATTTCGCATTTATTTACGACTCAACAAATACGTTTCCCGCGCAAATGCAGACCAAGAAAAGTCTGAGGACGCATGTGCCTAGGGCACAGACAAAGTAATAACAGATACGTAGACTTATGGGAGATTTGTTGTGCCCCTAGAGTCAGGTAGAACTTAAAATATCCGGTGATAACAGCGCTTCCAAGTGAGAATTCTTTAAAACAACTCACTTGCAAAATGTTCCTCGTGAGAAAGACCAGCTGAGAGCTGAGAGCTACCTTCTCTCCGAGTACAATAGTCCAGGTAGCGGTAATCCCTTACACCGCCTCACCCCCTTTCATTGACCAAAACCTTTCAAACAATTGAGAGTGTTGGACCCAAACATACAATGCCAGTGCTTCTACAGTTTAAACAGGTCACCTGGCTGTCTAGGGGTAAGTTGTCAGAATTCTGTGCTGGGGGTCCGGGGTTCAATCCTTGGTCCCGGCACAGATTTATCTGTTTGCCAAACCCTTCCCTCACCTCTGACAAGACATGTATTAATCACAACTTGTGAATGTGTGGAATGCTAGGCCTCCACCGTGGTTCGGATTCCACGTTAAACTGTAAGTCCTCCATTTCATCTCACAATCACCCTACCATTACACATTAGCGTAAGTGCGTATAACCCGAACGGGTAGTAAGACGCGGTGATAATAATAATAATAATAATAATAATAATAATAATAATAATACAGTTTAAACGTGACACGAGTCTTGGAAATGAATTATTAAATATTTTATGACTATTTAAGCGTATAGCCCGAAATGGTAGTAGACGCGGTAATAGTTATCAGTATTATTATTTTATATTAATGCGCGATGATAGTTAAAAAAAAAAATCGGTTTTAAATCACTTTATAATAAAATCCAGTCTGAAAATGAAGCTTATCTCCCTAAACGGATTCCTTCTCTGTGGCCTAAGAGTAACTAAACGTCATAAAACAGTTGAGAGGTTTAACTGACCTGGCACAAAGCCAGTCGAAGATCAGTAGCGCTATCTGTAGTCGCAAGAAGGGTGGTTTTATAGGGGGTGAAGGAAAGGGGAAGGGGGGCGGGAAAATTGGAGGCTTGTTACTTTAAGGCGTCATTTTCGTGCTTCTTTCGCGCATAAAAACAAATGTAAGAAATAGGATGATCGTGGAACCATTTGACGTCGGCACGAAATTGGATTTGCCTTACAGTTACACTTGGGGAAAACATTTTCAGATCCTTTAATTAAAACAATTAAATTATATACTTATTTTAAACTAATTTAATTAAATACAAAGACATATCTCATTTCCCCATAAAGGAAATACATTTTGGCCTTTAAAAAACTCTCCATATCTCATTACCCGTTATACGCATATATACTAACTATATGATGTGCTATGGATGAGAAGGGTAAAATTTAGAAGATATGTACTAACATTTGAGTGGAGGGAGAGTTTAAAACCACTCTTAGAACACCCGACCACGATTCAAACCCCAATTTACCCATCATTGAAAGTACAGTATATTGCGAGAGTAACGCTTTAGACCGTTGAACCACCGAACCGGGTATGTTTGTAAATAAAGAAGGTTTATGTTATCAGTTTTTTTATGGTCCATGCACTTTATATTTCTCCGTACATCCTAAACTTGCATTATTTGATCTATTTTTTAATAATAATAATAATAATATTTAGCACCACGTCTTACTGCCCATTCGGGTTATACGCTTTAAGTACTAATTACTCTAATGGATTAGGAATTGGGAAGGTTTAATCAGAGGAAGTGAACCCGCATTTGCGTGGAGGGAGAGTGGAAAACCATTTAAGAAAAACCACCCCCAGTTCACCCGACCGAGATTCGAACCTCGATCTCCCCGTCCTCGGTGGTCGAGCTCAACACGACTAGCGCGTTAGCCAACTACGCCACTGAGGCGGGTATCTATTTTTTTTAGTGCCATAAACGTTTTAATGTAAGTGTTAGTAATTACGGTAGGTATAATAAATCCACCCGCATTAGCATGGAGAAAGATTGGGAAAAACACATGTGGGAAAACACCTGCAGTATGTCCAACTGAGATTTGAGCCCCAACCTGCCCGTTACCGGTAGTATATTATACTGAGAGCCCAATATCTTAGCTCCCATGTCCACCAGTTTGGGTACCAACTGATCTAAGAGCACAAAACGAGGATAAATAATTTATCTTCAAATGTCAAAATACCCGAGAGCAAGGTATAAAACTAAAAAAATTGGAAAATACCACCCTAAAAGCACCGGTTTGGGGTCGAAACCCCGGTATCCCTTATCGATATCAGTAATGTCGGACACTACACCAACCTCGCTGTCGTTAAGTATGGCTTGTCTAGTTATAGTTAATGTGTTAATAGCGTGATAATATTATCCTGTTTTTATTAGAAAGTGCACGCTAATTATATCAGATAAAAAAAAGCCATGATACACCTTTCAGAAAACAAACAAGACACGCGAATAACTCTCTAATAATGAAAGCTCTTATTTTTATATTTTGGAACACTTATCGAAATAATGTGAATCTTTTTTCTGTCACCCGCCTCGGTGGCGTAGTTGGCTAACGCGCTTGTCGTGTTGAGCTCGACTGCCGAGGACGGGGAGATCGAGGTTCGAATCTCGGTCGGGTGAACTGGGGGTGGTTTTTCCTAAATGGTTTTCCATTCTCCCTCCACGCAAATGCGGGTTCACTTCCTTTAATTCAACCTTCCCAATTCTTAATACATTCGAGTAATTAGTACTTAAAAGCGTATAACCCGAACGGGTAGTAAGACGCGGTGCTAAATATTATTATTATTACTATTTATTCTGTCCCCGTTCCCCCACTTTCCCTATACTATTTACAGTGTGACAAACATAAAATACGTAACTTTTTTTTTAACACATACACAATTAAATACATTCACAGGGATATTTGTTTATAAATAGAAAAAAAATGCACGTTCTAAATAACAAAATTAAATCTTGCTTTGTCAAAAGAAAAAAAAAGCGAACATTTTAATATACCAAACACACTTTGATCACTTTTTTTTTATACTAGCATTTTATTTCGAAAGTAAATAAATCCTCTGGAAGTGAAAAATACCATTGTGTTTGCGTGAAAAGCTTCTCAGACATTTACGATGGGTGATGATGAGAGTAAAGGGGAGGAGGGGGTGTTAAGACTAGCACAGACAGAACTTGAAATGACGCACGGTAGCCGGTATGAAATAAGGATACAGCACAAGAGAATGAATACTGGATACATGTTCATAGGGAAGGATAATGAGAGTTAGGGGAGGGGAGGGGAGGTGTAGATAGGGGAAGGTAGATAGGGGAGGGGAAGTACTCGAACAGACCGGCAAATATCGCACACAGAAGAGAATCTCTGACAATCCTAGAGGAATAACCACGCATGTCACAAGTAATTTATTTCTCTAGCCTCTGGCGATTGGAAAAGTTTATATTTCTGCGGTATCGTGAAATTAAGAGGAGCGTGGGAAGGTGGGGATAAATTTAAGGAAGGGAGGTATCCGGGGAAATTGTTTGTAAGTGTGTAAGAGCTAAGGTAACCGAGATACATATATCAACATAAGTTATCAGTTGGGGTTTAAATAAACGTCGCTAAAATGGTTTTAATAAATTCGATTAACATGTATTTATAGTTAAAACACAAACACTTTATATTATAATAATTATATAAGTACCAAAACCATTGTTTAATAATGCCCCAATGAGTATTTTCTAATAACTTTTACTACATTTTATGTTTGTATCAAGTTTTGATCTACCAAATTAACATTTACTGCATTCTTAAAGATAATGTGTGGCTTATATTAAACTAAATTATATTAAATTGTGTGGTTGTATTGACAAGAAAGAAATAATTATCAATTAATAACAAACTGATTGAAAATAATTGGTACAATTTTCAGAAAAACTAGTCAAGTAAGAGGTATAGAAGTTAAAAATTAAATATATATCATGACATTGTATCACTTATTAACCTGTGTTATCATTATATTCAAATACTTTTTATTTTATTGGTTGGCCGGGGATTGATATTGTATCTCTAAACTAGAACTTTTCTTTGAATTCTTTTTTTAGCACCGCGTCTTACTACCTGTTCAGGTTATACGCCTTTATTTGCAGTTATTTTACAATCTTATATTCACACAAATGCAGGCGTGTATTGTTAATTGTTATCCTACTCATTACATTTAATTAGCTTAAAGATCTTATATCATTTAGAGCCAATACAACTTTTGGCACTATAGGAATATTATAATATAAAAATAAATGCAGATGTATAAAAACATGATTGTTACACTGTAACGTTTAGCTGTTTGGACCTTGTCAATTTGTTTTATAATAATTCATTGCAATACAACAAATAAAAGTATATATATATATAATAAAAGGATATAATTAACGGTATTATTATACATCAAATTAAACTGGTTTTTTTAATCACCACACTTTTTACGACCCGGTCAGATTACGCGCATATGTACTCATTACGTTAGTGTGTTAGGGATGAGGAAGGATGAATTCGAGAGGAATTGTACCCGCATTTGAGTGGAGGACGAGTGGAGAACCAATCAGGGAAAACCACCCTCGGTAGACCCGACCACGATCGAACCCCGATCTTCATGTCATCTGGAGTCTAGTTTAACACGAGAGTGACGCCTTAGACCATGCGGCCACCGAAGCAGATCTTATGTTGTTAAGTCACTGAATGGAATATATGTTTGACTGAAAACGTGGCCTAATGGAGGCAATAACAGTGAACACACATGGTAACATATGTAACAGGACGTCCCACTTGATTAAAAATATATGCAAAGCTATAAATAGCTTCTTAAAAATGTGAAATATCTCATTTATATTGTACTCACATAAATAAATAGTTGAAAATTGACTTGTATTACACAGAATATTTTTTTTTATAAAATGTTATTCTGTTGCTTTGAATAACATATTTTCGAAAAATTAAACTGTAATCTATAAACGCGTTCTAAAGTATATATATTGCGAATATTATATTTAAAGGGTTTTATATAACTTCAAATTTGCAAGAGAATAAGTTAGAAAATATTTAAATAATTTTAAAGTGGTTTTGTTTTAAAAAAAATATGTTTCTTTCTTGTTAACGCCTAAATACATTTTAGTTTCAACGATTAAGATTTAAAACATAATATAATTATTTGTTCAGAATAAATATTTGGTTCAAAAGGTATTTTTATGCAGATTACATTTTCAGTTATTGATCGTAATGATGTTTACCATACTGGTTGTGTTATGGCCCAATTATATTTTATTTTTATTTAGCTAGTAGTTTCACCTCACCTACGTTATAAGCATGATATTAATACGTTTTTATCGCCCTGGTATTCTAACCAAAGACTCAGATTCCGAAGCTTAGCCTGTGAATGGTCTTCAACACGAAAAATCTAAAACTAGATCGAATTTAATTAGTATACATTAATTACGAAGCTACAATTGAATATAAATATCTCTTAGATTTAAATTAGATTTTATCTACCTGGTTACAATTTATATTTCCGTTTTCTCAGATATGACTCGGCGGAAAATATTCCTTGCTTAATAATATTCAATCTAAAACATTATCATGTTTATAAGGGACTCAATTCGAAATGTTCCCGTTCGTTAAAACGGTTCTTGAACTGAAC
>CABFOV010010378.1:0-16390 GCA_902141375.1 Timema poppense
TGAAAATAGACATTTTATTTGTTATCTTAATCAAAGCCTAGGTACAGATTTTAATCAAAATTGTTAAAGCTTATTTTGAGAAAAAAAATTTATCCTCTTTTTATTAATCTACTCTTAATTTTAGGGTTAAACAGACACAAAGACAGACGGCATTGCAAAAACCACCTTTTAGGGTTCGCGGGGTCATGTGACATCGACATCCATCAACATTTTGGTTTAGATTTTTTTTACGGTCGCAATACTTTACATTTAGTGTCCTAAAAGTTAAAATTATGTGTATTATAAATAGCCCTACATATTTGCAATGATAGGGCTAAGTAATTTCATATCTAAAAGAGTTAAGGAGATATGATAAAAAAATGCATCAGACCGGAACACTTAAAGTCATTTTGTTGAAATATTCAGGACATTTATTTTGTTTAGAATATTTATGAATGTTCAGAAATAAAATTTAATCAAAATCGTTAGAGCTGATTTTGGGAAATATATTTTTTCTCTTTTTGCCCTTCAGTAAACCACTCCTAATTATAGGGTTAGATATCCAGTTCCAAAAACCCTTTTGAAAACTCTAGATAGAACTTTTAGACCGATCGGTAAAATGAGGCACAGACAGACAGATGGAAATTTAAAAAAAACACTTTTTTGGATTCGGAGGGTTATGAAACGTCAAGATTCATCAAAATCTCGAGTTCAATTTTTTTTTTTTTACGATCACAATACTTTCTCTCTACCTGTAAGATATCAAGAAAGTAAACATTTATAGTGTTCACTTATATCGTCGCTAAAATCACATAAGGACGTAACTCACTTTTTGATGTTTCTGAGTTATGACTGGCAGGACGTTTCTCTCTCTGTATATTTTCTTGTCACAAACTGGAATATCTTTACAGAAAATTGTTGTAGAGTTAATAAGAAAAAAACGTTTTGGTGTATCTCAAAATTTTGGAGCATTTTCAAACACAAACCGGCCAATCTTAAGATACGCCATTTTATGGTTGAAAGTCAAAAACATTATGTATATTTTTATGTTGGGTGTAACTTTAAACAAGCTGATGTGTGAAAAGCAGAGTGTGTGTGAATTTCACTAAGATTTCTCAACGTTCCCATGATGAATCATTATAAAAAAAACTATATAGGTGAGAAATAGGTACGGGATGTTCTTAATGATCATGCTTCTTTTGAAGATGTTAATAACAAAATAATTTGTGAATCTCCTAGTTGCTATGTGGAAATTTTCAGTATATGCAGTTGCTTGAAAACCTTACTATATTATGACCACTTCATAAAGTATTTTTTATCAACACGTTGGATACCTCTGAAAAGGTAGCCCGAACATCATTGGAAAAGGAATTGGAGACTGTAACCATGACGTCAGATCAAAGAGGGGGAATACACCCATCGATGAAAGCGAAAGATAATGAATGACATAAGAAAAGGCAATGAAACTCATATTCGAAAATTTCCCCATGTGGGGTCCCACTATTGCAGGAAGAGCTCCACCAGAGAATGTTTACATAAAGATTTGAATATATAAAAAAAAATGTACTACTTGTACAGGAACGTTATGTCCAAAGAGTCTGTAAAAGGGAGTCTGGAATCATACGTTAACATTTTTAAGTTTATGAATTTGTCGTTCCCCCACCTAAAAAAGATCAATGCAGTCTTTGTATGGCTTACCAGAATGGGAATGGAGTGAACAAAAAATTTTGCAACATGAATTTGATTCACACATAATCAGGAAAGAACACATGAAAATTCAAAGGCCACTGCAAGGAAATGGTTATAAAAGAAAGCTATAATCTTGCCTGTGCTGTATTTGATTTACAGCAAGAATTTTATTTTCCTATTACAAAAGAGAGCGCTGTTTTTTACAAAAGAAGATTATCTGTTTACAACTTTCACGGTGTACGACATTGGAACCAAGTAATATTTTTGCTACACTTGGCATGAGGCAATCAGAAATTAGGATCGTCTGAGATAGCAACATGCGTGCAAAAGGCATTGAAACATTTTGAAAGCAAAAAAAAAAAGAAGGTGATCTTGTTTCTGACGGTTGCTTGGGCCAAAACAAAAACTCTATAGTTGCAGGAATGAAGATGCACACAATTCACAATTTGTATAAATATTATGGAAATATCTCTGATATTATTTAGCCAGATCACGCCCAGAACAAAGGAGATTCTGCTCACAATGTAATTGGAACAATATTCAAGCATGCGTGGAGACATTTCTACCATCATAGCTTACCCCGGTTATTAAACTAGTAAGATTAAATAAACCCTACCAAGTTCAAGAAATACAAGAATGGGATTTTCTTGACTTCAAGACACTATCCAAAGACCTAAGAATCCTTGCAGTAAGGCATTGTGACGAGTCTCACGAAGCAATAAATTGGACAACTAACAGAAATCCAGATTGTAAAATCAAAACCTGGCCAAATATTCTTTAAAACAGACTCATTGCAGGCTACTTATAAAAGTATCATCCTGAAGAAACAGTCTGTAAAAGCATTGGATTTAGAAGTGGAACTATTGAAAAAAGAACCTCCAAGACAATCATATGCAATATATGTCGATCTCCTATCGTTGCGCGAAGGTAACACACCAGTCATTATATCGGAGGAACATAGACACTTCTATAAGAACTGACCACATGAATCCAAAGATCTGAAACCTAAGAGAAGAAACTCCTAGTTTTATTTTACCTACTATTCTAGTTTAATGTTAAGCTGTTAGCTATTATTTAAAACACACTATTGTTTTATCTTTGAAGGAAGTACTCCACATTGTTTTAGTTTTTTTGTCAAAAATAGTTGCGAAGTTTTCTTATTATAAAACATTATGTTTCATTATATGTACGTTATATTAATTTAAAATACTGTATTAACAAGTACCTTAAATATTTTTCTAAGGAGTGTAAACATAATTAGGATTTGTCTGTCAGTATGTTGTCCTAATCACTAAGAGTCCTTAAAATTACATTATCAAGAAACACTTATAAAAATAATTTTATACTACAATTATTTCATGTTTATAAAATAAAATGTATTATTTAATTGATTGATTCGCACTCTCTTTGATTACTCCTAGGTCAAAACTCAACTTTCCAGGAAATATCAGCCTGAAAAAATACAATCACATATAGGCGTATCTTACGGGTTTTTTCTTCGGCTATTCAATTAACTGTAAAAATTTGTAACACTTATGGACGGTTAGATAGATCTTTCAGCTACTGTAAAAAAATCATACTTACATATTTAAGGTAATATTAAACGCCACACGTTATTATAAACAAGTATACTTTTTTTTTTCAAAGAGCTCCCCTGAAAACTTAGTAAAACTGATATACGCCCTCTTGTCATTTTAGCGACGATATGTGACGTTAATTACGCCTATTGTCCTGGTAGTATTTAAACAACCAATCCTACAATCGCAATAAAGGTTTTACTACAAAATTTCAGGCTAACTTTTTGTATTAATACATTAATTTTTAAATGAAAATAATTTTAAAACTATACAATTTGTGCACATTATTTACGTGACAAAATGCCCCAGTAGCATTACCTCGAAGGTGGTCGCATGCTATCAGACGTCACTCTCGCAATAAACTGGATATCCTGTGAAGAGATGTTGGGGTTGGAATCCCAGCAAGTTGCACTGATGTGGGGTTTTTCATCGGAAACTGTTTGTCACTCTCCCTCCAGGCGTGTCCTCTAAACGCTATCAACTTCTCCCACAACCTAAATATATAATTAAGTACTAATATCCCGGACGAGTAGTGTGACATGGCGCGAAAAAAATTAATAATTAGAAGAGGGTATTTTTGGCACCGTGTCTTACTACCCGCTCGGGACGTACACTAACTATAAGTGTGGGGGTGGAATATATTTTTTATGCTCCCATCCTAAAGTGTTTTCTTAAAATATTAATCAGCCATGTTTTTAAGAATAATTGACGCTTCTAACTAACACGTGTTGATCTTTCAGAAGTGTCGGGTAACCCCCCATATATTGGTGAGAGCATGTTAGTAAAGTACGTGGTTCACGGCTTATCTCTCCACCTCACTGTTAATAAGGCGTGTGGAGTAACCCCCCCATATATTGGTGAGAGCATGTTAGTAAAGTACGTGGTTCACGGCTTATCTCTCCACCTCACTGTTAATAAAGTGTGTGGGGTAGTTTAGAGTTTAGCAGGGTAGTAAAGAACACGTGCAAGCAGCCCCTTTTGAGGTGCTTCATAGTGCGTCCATTAGCGGTTTCTTGCCTTCCATAGCTCTTAGCGCCTCTGAAAATATACTAAGAGAAGTTGAAAATGTTGTTACCGCCGCATTGCGCTTGTCTACGCTCTTCCTTCACAGACTGAATATTCTGCTGCTATATAACTGTTTGAGTATTTATCGTGAGCTGGAAACCATTACATTTAGGAATGAAGAGGCAGATAACATCTTGATACTTCTTTTAGATGCCTTAAAGAATTTCCTTCCGATTGTTCATACTCATGATTATGGTTTTTTGTCGCGAGAATTCTGGCTGGAGTTAAACAGCTAATTTCATTAAGTCGTCATAGATCACATATTTTAGGGCACAAACTCAAGACTCTCAGATTAAAGCTGTTAGAGTTCCAAGCCTTTGAATAATCATTCACATCGCCATCATTATAAATTATTAGGGAAGCTCTTTCATCACCTAGTATTAAAGTAAATTAAATAAATCAACGATGTTGCTTACTTGGTAAATTCGAAACTATTTGGCTCAACGGGTTGAATTTTTATTGGACGCACTATAATTCACACTTAGAACCATAATTGTATACCCTATCTTGCGCCATCGTATAACCCGAATGGGTAATAAGACACAGTGCTAAAAAAAATATACTCTGCGATCCAGGGGCTTGCCTGTTCATACCCAAAATATAAAACGGTGACGACAAACCTAGTGCCGGCTCTACCGACGGTGCAACACTCGCATTTGCACAGGGCGGTAAAAATGTAACAAACTGAAAACTAGTATGAAAGTAATTTATTTAGAAAAAAAACACGTTTTAATTTATTCCTTCCCTGTTAGGTTCGATAAAAATAAACAAACTTTCAAAATATATACAAAAAGGTTTAAAAAAAATAATTTTTAAAACTTTATGTTTGATTCCGATAGATTCCACCAGAATATTTTTTTAAAAAATATGAAAACTCTCAAAATGGTGGTAGTTTTATACTAAAATTAAAAGATCGATTTTCTCAAAAAAAAAATAGTTTTTTTTTTAATATCTTCATAAAGATTATGAAAACTACGTAAAATATTGAGAGATAATAAAGTGAGGAGGTGTAGTTGTAGATTTTCCTGGAGAAAAATTTGATTTTTCTAGACTTTTCTTCGTATCTCGTTTGTTTTTAGAAATCACTTTAATATTTTAATTTTAAGAGAAAAAACATTCCCCTTCCCCATACAATTGGCGGTCACCCAAAGAACTGCTATGGATATATGCGCCATATCAGTGCAAATCTTAAAAATAAACGTTTTTTAGAAAATCTACTTTTTGTTTTAATCTCCAGAAAAAGCCACCGCCATTTTGTGGATTTTGATCTTTAGTGAGAATGGGTGATGGGGGCTGTGAGAGAAGGTTGGGGCACCCATTTGAGTTTCCGTACACGGTGCCGTAGACTCTAAGGCCGGCCCTGGATAAACCATGCCTCGTCTTCTAGACCAGGTATTCACGTTGCAATGTAAGTAATAACCCGAGGAATCCGTGAATGGACAAAACTGGTCCACCAAGCTTCTGTTTGCGCAATACCCAGCTGGCAATACTTAGCTCGCGAAATATATATGTTTATATATATACTGTTACAAAAAAAAAGGGTGCCATATCGTCTCGGGCCTAGGGCGTCCTCAAACCTAAATCCGCTACTGGTTTTAACCTATCAAATATGGAGAGTAGGAAGATTTGGGGATTAGCGTATCTAAACACACGATCAGTCTTGAACGTGAATATGTTATTGCAATATTTAAATCAAATAAATGTATGACTTTAAGGAAATTGTAATGCATCGGCAGTAAATATATTCTACAATGGGACTAGATTTGAGCAAAATGTCAAATTAAACATCCCGTTTGTGTGGTCTAAACTTTGACACTTTCTTAAGAGCCTTCATGATTTTAGTTAGTAAATTTGAGGACAACGTTGTGCTTTGTCGCATTCATTTGTTGGGTGGTTTTTTTTTTCGTTCGTTCTTCTCTATTTTATCTGCAAAATCGCCGCCGCTTGCGCTTATTTTGTACAGTGTTGCAACTTTTCTCACGTTTCGACCTTGCCTTTATTTTCTCCTGGCCCAAGCTCGGTCGCCTGCTGGAAATTCCGTGGTAGATCATTAGTAGGGAGCGAATTTTGTCTTTTCTTTTCCTTGATAGTAAAATATAGGCAGTTGAGATATGTATGCGTTTCATGTTATTCCGAGTGCAATATACTAACTTTTTAGGGCCTATGATATGCTTTTTTGTTTGTTTTTTTGCCTATTTTTATGAATAAGAGCCTATTTCGACGTTTTCCTCTATTATTTTTTTCCCTATGGTATACATTTTCTACTGAAACAGCATGCCATTACAGGATAAAAGTTTAAATTCTTCGGAAATTTTAAATCTTAAATTTGGTTCCTTGACATCGTGTGCAATAAAACGAAGCTTTTTGAACTATTAAATCATTCTCTCTGAAAATAGATCCAATTTCACTATTGGAAATTTACAAAAGTATCTAGTGTGCAATAAAACGAAGCTTTTTGAACTATTAAATCATTCTCTCTGAAAATAGATCCAATTTCACTATTGGAAATATACAAATGTATCTAGTGATTAACAGTGATGTGAATTGCCTGTGTGTAGACCCGCTTCGGTGGCCGAATTGCCTGAGACGTAACACGCTCAGTGGATTATACTGCCGATGACGGGAAGATCGGGGTTCGAATTCCTATAGGGGGTATTTCTATTTTTAACACTTTTGATACCTAGGAACACTTTCCCTAATCACTATAGTGCGTTTTAAACTGCTTTAGGATTGAGGTCAACGCAGCCGTAGTGGAGAGTGGAGGCTCGTCACATGCTCGACCAATCCGTGAAGGGTAGTGTTCATAGCAACCTATGCACGTTGCCAAATTTCTTGAATCACTGAGTATGCTTGCATAGTAGTAACGTGCAAACTCCCGCTATGTGGCAACTATGCTCCCCAGCCTACCCACCACGCGGGTCCTAAAGCCGTATAAATTGCAGTATAGCGTAGGGACGAAGAAGCTGAGTAAGTCCAAGCAGGGAACCTGAAAATTATGGCCAGAATAAGACACAAGTGAGTGTAGGCTTGTATCATGATGGGTCTTAGATCACTTCTCACTCTGTCACACAATCTGAGCTTCGGTATTCCCAGTTCTCTTACTTTATAAAATCCGTTTAAGTTTATATTTTTATTTTGTTGAGTAAAATAACTACTTACACATCTACTCTCGTACTACATTTGTAATTATATTTCGTTAATATTTTAAATAGGGGGCATCTCTCGTCATTTTTTCAATATAAAATACGAGTGAATAAACACTATGTACAAAAAAAATGTATAATCGCTTAAAGTGATTGTTTAAACTTATGTGTCGGTGAGTACGCGGTTAAGTGCCAGGCTAAATGTGTAGTCTGATTTGCTGGTGTTTCCATTTTGAGGAGATTATGGTCTAAATTTAGGCGTGGTGTATTGACAGGTTTTTTCCTTAGAATTAATGCTTTCCAACTTTTTCCACGCAAATGCGAGTACATTACTTCTGAATTTGATCTTCCTTATCCTTCACATCACTGTAATTAAATTCAAATAGCCCATACGAGCTGTAAAAACCCATAGAGAAAGAAATTAATTAAACGAAGTATCATGTTTCTCAAGATGTGCAAAGTTAATATTATTATTTTGATTAGGGTTCTATCATTTGTTTAATGTAGATAATAATTGTGTTCCCACGGATCTAGAGTAAATACATTCACCAATTGTATTATTCAAGTTACTAAATCAACATTTTATTTTGCTCATTAATTCTTTTTAATCTGATTGAGGATGCTATTTTTTTATAAATGACTTTGGAATTAATATTTTCATTTGGGATGGAAGTTAACAGAAACTCACTTTTCCTTTTGATGGATTGATTGTGACAACTTTTTGAAGTCAAACATTTATTAGGAAACAATATTGTAAGGTATATTAGTATCAATATTATTTTAACTATCGGTGTTTGAAGAAAATATCTTTCCAGATTTAAAAATAAACATTGAGCCTTTTGAATATGTTTCAAATAATATATTTTAAATATGAATTGTACGAACTAACATTGGTAGAATCTCTAGAAATAAATTCAATTTAAATGTTGTTTGTTAAGGGTGTTACTCCTGAGAGGACGCCTGGTCGAGCACCATGTCCCCTATCTCAGAGGGTTGGCTCCCTCTTAAAACTCCGTAATGATGTTACCGTGTCAGTGACGACATTAACCCCACATTCAGAGAGCAGCACTGGATGTGTCCTACACAGTTTCGTTTTAATGGTGTTACCGTGTTGGTTGGTTGGTACAGATAACAGAAGGCCACCGGCCCACCCCATCCCGGGAACATCAAAGAGATGCATGCGTTACCTTGTAATGTGCCTCAGAGAGCACAAATCTCTTCTACCTGGGCATCTTTCTCCCTCCTCTCTTGTCGATTCAATTACTAGGAACCGACACATTCAGCTGTTGGTGGTGGACACCGCGACCGATAAAGAGATGACGTTGCCAGCAAACGTGTATTTGATAGATAAAAAAAAAGTACTTTGAATAAAATTTTTTTGCGTCACTTTTGTACTGGGCTTTTTTTTTTGCTACAAATTAAATAATGCGAACAAATTAATATATTTTCCATATCTCGCCTATAGTTGTTTTCTTACAACATTTAATTTTAATAACCCCCGCTTGAATAATTTTTATTGTTTTTAACTCAAACGAAATATTATTTATCAACTACTCACAGTAACTATATTAATTATTCCATCTCTTAAAGTGTCCTGGCGGTCTAGGGGTAAGGTGTCAGACTTCTGTGCTGGCGGCCGGGGTTCAATCCTCGGTCCCGGCATAGATTTATCTGAAAACAAATTAATATATTTTCCATATCTCGCCTTTGTTTTCTTACAACATTTAATTTTAATAACCCCGCTTGAATAATTGTTATTGTTTTTAACTCAAACAAAATATGATTTATCAACTACTCAAAGTAACAATATTAATTATTCCATCTCTTAACGTAAAGGCTGCAGTTTAGTTGCGGCCGCACGAGTTGTCTACCTCTAAACAGGTGCAAATTCAGGCAGGAGGGTTATAGGGTCAAAGGGTCAGGTGACCACTCTGTGAAAGTTAGAAAATTAACACAAAAAACAAAATTAAAGTTCCAATTTTAGAAATAAAATACTACACATATAAATTGTATACAATTTTTAATCTTTTTTACACGCAGACATCTCTTAAGCCGAGTGCGTGCGTTACTCGTCCACATATATTCAATTTTCCATATGATTCAAGTAAGTGTGGGAAAAATATTTGTTTTCATGTACTAATATTTGTCGTGCAAAGCGAGTAACGAACATTGTTCCTCGTAGAGACGGTGGACTACCACACGTCTGAGACTAATAATCGCCTGAGAGCAGTTCACCCACGAATATAGAATATAGAGTATAGAGTATGTGTGACCAGCGGGAGCGGTGGAACTGTGAGGGACTACGACCCTCTGGAAATAATGTACCCCTCCCTGGAATAAATCCTCCCCCCCCCNCTGTGGGGGATTCTGACCCCCTGGAATAAAACCCCACTAGATATATTTCAAATCCTCTGATATTATCTAATATGAAGCTGAAAGATGGCCTCAAGTCAAATTCCAAACGACTTCTAGATGCATTCTATTGTCTAAAATTTTCCGGAAAAGAGCACTTCAAATAACTACTAGACTAGACGCATCTATCTAATTGGCAAAAAAAAAGTCAGGGGACGAAAGTTCTAAATAGCTTCCAAGGTCATCCAAATTTCAAAAATGTCTAGGCGAGGACCACCCCAAATAGCCTAGTTTCTGAAATAATTCAATATTCAAAATTTTGTCGGTGGAAGACCACTTCAAAGATTATCTTCTAGAGGTATCTAATTATCGTAAAGAAAATAAGGTGAGGATCACTCTAAATAGCTTTGATGAGCATTCAAATTTGAAAAATTTCTGGGTGAAGAACACTTTAAATGGCTTATAAAATCCAAATAAAAAAAACAAGGCTAAGACTATTTATAGCTTCTAGAATGAACCAATTTTCAAAAAATTGTTGAGAGAGGGCAACTCTAAATGGTTTATAAAAACTATCTGATATTAAAAAATTTGGGAGGATGACCACGGTTTAAAACATACATAAGATTAAATATGAATTAGAAACTATCAAACGGTTTTAAACAGAAATGTAGCATTGCAAGTAACTACGTTATTTATAATTATGAACCCCTATGAAAATAATATGGATTCGTCCTTGCCTCTAAAAAGACAGTTGAGCTTTGGCACCACATTTTTAGAGTCACGTACGAATTACGGCCCGGGCTGTTGACTTAACCTAATCCAACCTAACCTAACGAACCTTCAAATTTTCGCCAAAACCAATGAATGATAAGAACTGACGAAGTTTGGATATCACGAGGTATGTCTACATGATACGATGATAGTTTCTATCTGAAATAAACAAGGTGAGGATCACTTTAAATAACTTTGAGGAGCATTCAAATTTGAAAAATTTCTGGGTGAAGAACACTTTAAATGGCTTATAAAAACTAATTAAAAAATCAAGGATAACACTATTTATAGCTTCTAGAATGAACCATTTTTCAAGAAATTGTTGAGAAAGGGCCACTCCAAATGGTTTATAAAAACTATCTGATATTAAAAAATTGGGGAGGATGACCACGGTTTAAAACATACATGATATTAAATATGAATTAGAAACTATCAAACGGCTTTAAACAGAAATGTTATATTGCAAGTAACTACGTTATTTATAATTATGACACCCCTATGAAAATGATATGGATTCGTCCTTGCCTCTAAAAACACAGTTGATCTTTGGCACCACATTTTTAGAGTCACGTACGAATTGCGGCCCGGGCTGTTGAGTTAACCTAATTCAACCTAACCTCACCTAACCTAACCTAACCTTCAAATGTCCACCAAAACTATTGAACAACAAGATCTGAGGAAGTTTGGTTATCACGAGGGATGTCGACATGAGACGATGATAGTTTCTATCTGAAATTTAAGGCAGCCTGATAGAAAGCACACTTATACCTCTCTCTCAAGTGAGTGGGCCGCAATTTGTACGTGTCTCTCAAAAAGTCGGGCCGCAGCTCGCACACGATTTCAAGATTAGGCCACAGTTCACCTACACAGAAAGTAAACACTCCTATAAACCGTGATGCTTATCTCTCTTCAAACAAAACTATACATCATTTATAAGAAAGAGAGAGATAGAAAAGACACACGTCACTAAAGCTAGAAGATGATATTATTACAGGAATACCCCTACTTACGACACTTCGCACTAACGATGTTTTTCACTTGCCCTCATGCTACGAGCCTGAGGCGCTTGCTTCGCAGATATACATACACCTTGGTGACATGACGCTACCACTCGCATCGGATTCCCCCACTTACCCGTTTTAAAAATATAGGATCTAAAGTGTTTGTTTTAGCTATAAATGTGGCATTTACGATGGGTGTATACAATTACATCGCATGTCCGTTACATCGCATTTGTTTTTGGTAGAGATACATTGCAGGTCCATCACGTCGCGTTTCCCCCACCTCTACACACAGCTAGCCCTAATCTGACGTGCAACCAATAAGAATATTGTGGATCCAGTTGCCTAGGCATCTCTGTTATGTTAAGGTTTATTTAAGTTTTTTTTAATTACACCTTTCTTTCAACCAACCCCACCTTCAAAGTCAGAGACCGAGATGAGAGTCAGGCACAGTATCCTTGAAACCAGCCCCACCTTCAAATTGAGAATGGGGGGTGAGTGTCAGGCCCACTATCCTAGCAAAACGCGATGTAATGGTGGTCCCCAGTGGCGGCTCGTGTATAGGCACTGCGTAACTGCAGCACCCCCTATTTCCACTTTATATTATCAATAACATTTAATATAATGAATCATTTTTTCTTTAATTCTTTCTTTATTTTTGTAATACAATATATGTTCCTTAAGCTTAATGTCAGTACTTCAGTAGCCATCCCCCAGTTTATGAAAAATATACAAAAATCGTTGTATAGCACTGTGGGCTTCACAGTGCCAGAGACGTGGTGTTTGACTGTTGTGCGTATGCGCACATAAGATGGGATGGGGAGGAAGGCGATACTGCCAGGTAGAGAGAGCACTGTTGCTCTCGCAATGCCGGCTCTGGCGTGATGGTGGAAGTTTTTTTTACTCTGCATGTATTGTGCTTAAAAACCGTGTACCATATTCTTGAATGTGATCAAGTGCATAAGAGTATATAATTAGATTATTATTCTGCTTCCGGCTATTCTATTTGATTCCTTTTTATTGTTCTTTTATTTAACAGAAAGACTAAATGCGTTTTCAGTACTTTCAATGGAGAAAAATTTCTTCATTTGTCAACCAGAGATCAAGGAGAAAATTATTGAACTTTTTGCGCAAATTAAAACAAGAAGAACGGATTCAATTTTTAAATAAATAGATCAAGCTTGAACTGTAACAATTTAAGTTAAAGTAAGTTAAAAAGTATTTTTTGTTAAGATTTTATCATTTTCCTGAATAAATTTTCTTTTTATACATTTTTTTTTCTTTTATACAATTTTAAAACAAAGGTTAAAAAAAATTGGAGCAGCACCCCCGCTAATTTTAGCTACGAGCCGCCACTGATGGTCCCCCATTTAGGGTAGGTCCGTATATGACGATCGTATTGCAGTACTATTAGTGAAAGAAAAATTACTTTGCTTTGAGTTCCGACGATTTTTCAATTACGATAGTGTAATGGAACCTAAATTGTTGTCTCTTTGGGTTATGCTTGCATTCATAACTATCAATTCTAAAGAATTTCACACAAGTTTGGATAACTTTTGCAATCAATTTTTGTAACAGTAGTGGAGATATTTTTTTTGTCTGATCTATTATATGTGATTTGTGATACATCAGAAGATGCGCTTGCAGGATGTAACTTCACTGGAAGTATTTACGTTCCCGAAGAAGTTGATCAACTTCTTAACAAATTTTCTTTGGGTTTAATGAACAAAGTTTTCACCTTGAACTCATTAACCGAGAGCGTGCTCCTAAAATCAATAATTGAACTATGTATCACGCGTACTTGAATATCCTATTAACTTATTAAAATTTATTATTTCGAAAATATACGCAACATTATAATATTTAATTGAGCATGTAAATTGTCATAATTTTTTTTCAACAAGGTATATAATGTGTATGCTCCAAATATATATGATATCAACACACAGCTTACAAACTAACTTAACTTAAAATTTTACAAGATGTCTGATGATATAACCATCATGATGTACTACCACAGTACCAATTAAATTTATTAAAATATTTTTAAAAAACTTTAGCTTTGTTAAAAGATTATAATAATCATTTCAAATTGTATCTTCAATATCGTTTATCATCGTGCACATCAACAGTAGCAAGACCCATTGGCCTTGTTTGCTCTTAAACATTTGGGAGAAGGGGGTGGGGGTAAGGGCGAGGAAACATTATGGAACCATTACCACTTTAAATATGTTACCACTTAATAACAACTATATAATAAGATACCTTAGTCATGTATGCATTGCTTCAAACATGGCCTTTCATTTCTTTAAATAAAACACTTAATTGTTTCTTTGATGGTGCTAAATCTATCCCGGTCAAATACACAATTGTGGGGGAGAAGGGGCGTAACCCCCTTGTACCACGCTAACGTGGCCCGTGATAAGGCCTCTAATAGGTCAGCACTGAAAAAATTCATCAAAATACAATATAATGAAACAAATATATTAGTAAACAATACTATAGTAAAATTAGACATAAATATAAAATATAGTTTAAAATATCATGTCAGTATATAACAGTAATTAAAATATACATTAAGAAATAAATAATAAAACAACAAATGGGAAAAGTAGATAAAAAAAATTAAATTTGATTGATCTAAGGTAAGCCTAAGACTAAAGTAAGTATCTGTATATTAATTATAATAATCTAGAAACTTGAGCTAAAATAATGAACACAAATATTATATCTCAAATACTATGATATACAAATAGGTCATAAATGCAAACAAATTTTATTCCTGTGAGCTTATAAACGTAACGAAACAAACAATTTTATAAACATGTTCTAAACAAAAGATTGTTTTTTGTTGGTTTTTCAATCTCCCTTCCTAAATGGTGTTCCCAGGGTTTCCAAAACGGTGTCTCTCTTGAACCCTCCTTTAAACGAGCCTCCTCAAATATCCGTCCGTGTTTATTTTCTCGCTCGGAGTAGCGGTCGTCCTTCCCTCCTCTCTTCTCGGCGGTTAATACCCTAATCCCTGTTCTATATGTTGTGTTCTGCTCTGCATCTCACGATCAATACAGCCAGGAAGCCACACTCCACTCACTGTCTTACATAACCTCACTTCCTTCGTCAACAATGTAGGGGGAACACCCAACTGATATCTTGCCATCAGGAACAGTATTTATGTTACTCTACAATCTACGAATGCAAATACAGTCAATATCATTTTCACCATCGGGAACTTTTCAGTTTTCACTTTGTACCAGTGTTTTCCAGTCGGCGGGAAAACTGATACATTCGAGTGGGGGTAAGGGACCCTAGAAGAGGGAATGGGGCGGGTATGTCTATACCTAGTTTACTTTTCACAGGGAGGGCATCTAGGAAAGCTACTAGAAGTAATTTCACCTAATCTTCACCTTTCAGTTTGATAGATAATATCAATAAAATAACATTAATAATATAGTAAATTATTATCAATGTTGACTTCAAAGAAAGGTTTACATTTTCTAAAAAAAAAACCTTCCTATGAAAATGGAGAGTAGCTTTCGACCAACCTCTGCATTGTACCCTTCATTTACTCTGAAAGGTAGCGGGCTTACCTTACATTATTACACTATGGTATAGCTTATAAGATAGGGCCATAGTGTAAGTAATCAGTCCATGTAAGACTGCTACCTTTCAGGGCAACGGACTGTATGGTATATATAATATAAGTTTTCCCTGAGATATAAGAGACTTTTTTTTTCTGAATCACTGTCCTGTTTCCTAGAGTACCTACCCAAACTTAAAAAAAAACCTAATTTAATAATTGACTAACATAAAACATTAAGTTGTCCTGAACATTGTTAGCGTGACGTTACCAATATGGGTGACACAACAATTTAAAATTAACCATTCAAATCTAGATAATAATAGATTCAATATATCCAAAAAAGTAGATAAAATTATATGGTTTAAAAAATTTGTTTTCAACTGATTCTAACTTGAGCTTTGCCTCTTTGAACACTACTGCTGAAGATTTTTATTGAGTGTCATAACTCCTTCTTGCTTGGAGGTCTATAAGTGACATAAAGCATGGTGGTGCATTAGTGACCGTTCACGCAACTCCTAAATGAGCAGCACTTTGTAACGTTGTAACACAAAATTGAGATTCCAATACAGTAGATCTAGAAACATAAAATAGTTGTCTAAAATTAGTCCATTTAAACCAAATTGATCACACTGTCGTCCCTTCGAGGCTTACCTTTGTATACCTTTGTTGCAAAACTTACAGCCATAATTTTCGCCATTAAAGAGATCTTATGATAAATATTACGTTTTTTCTTAAACCTTACTAAACGTTCTATTCGGACACGTGACTGGATTTAAAGAAAATAGGTTAATGGCCTACAAAAGTATAAAAGTAGGACTAATCGACACAGTTTGAACATATCTTCTTTTTTTTTAAATCTTATGTGGGTTGTTCAATAACTTGGTAAGATTGGAACTGTATTCGTCTGGGCTTACTCCTTCGCTCCTCTCGAGCCGAGACCAAGTGTTTGAATTGCGCTTGAAATAAATTATTATTTGCATTGGCATTTGTTATTTTACTCAATAAAGTACATTTCTAGCATTTGATCTGGGCCCATAATTATTTTGTTGTCTCTTATCCCATTAATTATATCGCGCTGTTCTATTGACATTCCCTTTATTTCATTTTAAATTTATTTGCAGTATTTAATGTTCACTTTCTGAATGGACTGATTATATCAGCACACGACAGATAAACTAACGTAAACCTAGAACTATAACATAATATAGGGTGATAACGTGAAAGATAATAACA
>CABFOV010010379.1:0-16380 GCA_902141375.1 Timema poppense
GATACATACACCTGTTTTGTTTTTTTAACTTTGGGGTAGTAATAATAAAAAACTGTCCTTATTTGGGTTAATTTAAGGCCATTCTGTCTTCTTACACTTAACCACTCATGTAAGATGTATGAACTTATGTTCTATACATATAATAATTAAAAACTAATTTATAATCTCTAACCAAATGTAAATATATATCTTAACATGCACCCTTCATTTATCCTGTAAGGTAGAAATTCTACCTTACTTAATTCCACTATGGCATAGCTTATAAGATAGGGTCATAGCGTTATCTGTCAAGGTAAGAATGCTACGTTTCAAGGTAAACGAAGTGTAAATTTTAGAGATTAATTAAAAATGAATATTTAACATGTAATTTCTGTATTGAGTGATTATATCTGCGCACAACTTAGAGATGATTTAACACAAAACCCTCTCACCCTGACCACTAATTTATCGTTGTGATAGAGGAAGAATTTGTTTCGCCATTGGTAGTCTTTTTATGCGGCCATGCCGAGAATTGAACCCGGGACTCTAAATTAAATGGACAGATGCACTACCAACCAGGCTAACCTTTTGTTCCTGTTGTCAGGTCGATCTACATGCTCGACAAGACGAACTGCAGCGGTGACCACGAGCGGGCGGGGAGCAAGGCGGTGGTGCCCAAGGAACTGTTCCACAGCGAGTACGTCCCCATGAGGATCAGAGTGTGGGACCCGGCCAGACAGCCCCCGGGGGAGACCCCGTGCCAGAAGGACAATGGGGGCTGTTCACACCTCTGTCTGCTAGCTCCTTACTCGCCCTGGTACACATGTGCCTGTCCCACTGGCGTCAAGCTGGTTGACAACTTGACCTGTGCCGACGGTAAGTCGAACAATGGCTTGCTCTCTCTCACTATTAGGGATACCATCATCATCATCATCATCGATAGGTTCATACACTCCTTCAGAATATTCAAGATTCAAGGTTTTGAAAAAAATATTTATATATATAGGGCTTATAAGTGGCTTAGCTCAAAGTAATTACAATCCCAATAACCAGCTCCGAACCACTGATTTACCACTTAACTGAATGTGACTTCACATAAACTTTTTTTTAGTAAAATTATAATTGAAGGTAAAACAAAATCCTGTTAATGTGGGAAAGTTATCCTCATAACTTCTAGACGGTATTATTTTTATTTATTTTATAGTTAAATTGCACAGGAAATGAACGTTGGAAACTAATATATAATATATCTGTATCCCTTTTGTGTCTTTTTGATTTCCTCTTTTAGGAAATTGCGTTCGAAGTTTCACACTCCCCTTTGATGAGCTCCGGTAGAATGAAACCTAGATCAGGGAATTGGGCTGTAATGATCGATTTGATTCAAGAGACACCCATTGCCTATTTGTCCGATGGCAGCATTATAAAGTGTGAACCGTGTTCTTTTCATTGTGTTAGTTCCTTTTATATGTTTCTATCCACCTTTCCTGTACCTTCTTCCAAATATAATCTAATACAATAAAATTATAATAATGGATTCTAATAAACGAAGATATTTGTTATCTTTCTGTTGCAACGCAGGTCCGCAAGAGTTACTGCTGTTGGCACAGCGAACGGACATATGCCGCATCTCCCTCGACTCTCCAGACTATACCAACTTTGTCATTCCACTTCAAGGAGTCAAACACGCCATTGCGATCGATTTCGACCCCGTTGAAGAGTATCTTTACTGGACTGACGACGAAGTACGTCTTCCTTATATTCTTCAAACTTTAACACAAACAAACAAAGGGATGGATTAAATAGCCAAGCTATTATAGTTTTTAAGTAGGCCTGAATCTAAATCATAGTCTTTAGATTGAAGAATAACACCTGGACACGAGAATCAAACCCTGGACTTTGGCTTAGTACGCCAATGCTCTTATCACACAGCTAGTCGTCTTCCACTCATTTTAGGTATAGTCTGTGATGGACTTGTGATATTTGATAGCTTTCAATCCAAATGATTGCGCATATTTAGCTGACAATTTCCACAACTACCTCTGACTCGGGCTTTATGCTGCCATTTGAGTGAAGCATGACCTTGGCCACAGGACGACTCTTGTATAGCTTTGTGATAAGAACATTGGCATACTAAGCCAAAGGTTCTGGGTTCGATTCCTGTGTCCAGGTGTCATTTTTTTTAATTTAAAGAACATGCAACCTTTTTTTTTTATTACCATTCTCATTTATATTTTGTTGACTGTACGATGAAAATAATATTTTTACATTGTGATACATTTTTAATACTTTTAAAATCTTTGATTTTATTTATAAGATTGCGCTACATTAACCCCAAATTGCTCCTACCAGTCACCACTATTGTTTTCTGCAATATGGGGATGCAAATTTGAGTCTTTCATTGTCTCACACATGCTCTTGATAATTTTAGAGTTAATCATTTCTAGTCGTGGTTGAATTTATGTTTTATGTTTTAGAGTCTTGTGTGGTCTATTGCTTCTTTACTCATTAAAAATAATCTTACATAATGTTTACTTTACTACCAGATGCCTTTATCGAAATTAAACATAAAGTTGTGCAAAGACCTTTTTTTTTTTTCGATTTGAAGCAAAGTTGAAACAAATATTTCCATAGCTTCAAATTAAAACACAAACCAAAATACAGCCCCATGAAAAGATAAATTTTTGCGTGTTTATTTTATAGTGTGGTACCGTAACAAGAACATTTATGTTTGTATGTGCCAGGCGCGAGCCTTACGACGCGCTCATTTGGATGGCTCAAACCAAGAAGACCTCATTGTGACAGAGGTAGAGCATCCAGACGGAATCGCTGTGGACTGGGTGGCGCGCAACATCTATTGGACAGACACTGGTACCGACCGCATAGAGGTGGCCCGACTTACAGGGGCCTCCAGGAAGGTGAGAAAGAACATGGGCCCTCATTTATGTAACCACTCGCTCTCTGAGGTACACATTAGGTATGCAAAGAGGGCCAGAGTGGCGGGGGGTCATGAAAGTAATGAAAAGGACTTTAAGAAATCATAAAGTTATCTTTTAAATTAGAAATATTTGTTTATCAATTTCATTGTGCAGGAAAGAATAATATTTTTGCAATACCTACCTATCTCGAAATTAGCCTTAATTTTAGGGGCCTGCGAGTAGGTATTTTTTACTTTGAGTGTGTTGACTTTGAATGAAAAGACGAGTTTTATTTTTAGCTGTAAAAGTAGAGCAATATTTGTAACATTTAGATTGGTGTTATTAGAACACAAATTATATATTCTATAATTATCCTTTTTATTGTTTTTAGTTATTATCCAAACTAAATTCAGATTTTTTCTCTCTCTTTCTTTACTGAAATAAATAATAAAAATATTATAGTGATAAAAATAATTTTCAATGGTATATTCAAGTTATACCAAAATATTATAAAACTTTTTTTTTTTCCAACTTCTTTTACAACCTTCTATTCACAAGGCATAAAGATTTACAACTTCGTTCATTTACAATTATTACTGTACTTTAATTTTATGAAAATTCATAATTAAGATCGTATAATGATTGGACATGTATTTTGTTATATATTCGACATAAATGTAATCTCATTCTATGTAATAAATATTGAAAGAAATCTTTAAAATCAATTACTGCTAACGTAAACAAAACTTTATGTATCCTTTCAGTTTGACTTATTTTACCATCGTTTGCATTAAATTAGTTAATACACCTCTTTTATATATTTCTAAATCACCAGGCGGCTATTCTTTTTATGATCATTATATTCTTAAATAAACATTATAGAATTGTATAAAATAAAGAAGAAATAAAAGTAAAACCCATAACAAATATTTCATTTCAAAATCTGCCACATGGCATGTCAGAAGACTGAGATAATATGGTCATGTAATGCGGATGTTGGAGTACATGAGATAGTAGAGGAAGCAAGGGTAAGATGATAAAGTCATGTAATGAGGATGTAAAGGGAAAGGATCCCGAAAGTTCAGAGAGAAAAGAAGCCGCAAGGGAGACCAAGAAATAGAGGAAAGGAGCATATAAAGGAAAGAGTAGAGGAAACATCTGGACTTAGAAGGGAGGACGAACAGTAGAGGGACATAAAGAGATCTAGACATTTTACTTAACTGGCACGGGCTAGTACAGTTCAGGATTACTTTTCTTTTTTGCTTTATTTCTTACACTTCTAACAGCAGACTGATTTAAGACCATAATATAAAAGGCTAAATCGCTCTATTTGATAATTACTACTTCATTATTAATTTTTTCTCCCAACAGGTATTAATCAACGATGATTTGCTTGAGCCGCGAGCTATAGCACTGGCTCCCGAGAAGGGTTGGATGTTCTGGTCTGATTGGAACGAAAGGCATCCCAAGATTGAGCGGGCCTCGTTGGACGGATCTGATCGTTTTCTACTGGTGGATACCAACTTGGGCTGGCCCAATGGGATCGCACTAGATTTGAACCGGAACAAGATATATTGGTGTGATGCGAAGACAGATAAAATAGAGGTAGACACATTTTTTGATATCTAGCGGATTCAAGAGTCCATCTCTAGAAATATTTTATTTGATGTTGTATAGTTATATAACTTTCGCTATTGCATATAATTTACAAAATGTTATATTGCAAACATGATAAATTATGGTATTATCACAACATGTAATTTAATTATTTTAGATTTTGGTCATGTGAACATTAATTTGTGACTTACTTAACACAAAATAACAAAATTTGAAAATAAATGTATATTTAAACTTTAAATATTTTTATTGGCTAAGCTTCGTAGTTATCGAATATGAAATTTTACTTTTGAATCGAAGTTGAAGCTGACATATTTATTATTAATACAAAGTCAAAAATGTTCGAAGCTTTGCATACCCCTATTTCTAAGTTAACTGATTCACTACCCCGCTAGGTGTCGAACATGGACGGCAGCGACCGGCGCGAGATGATCAACGACAACGTCCCGCATATCTTTGGCATCAGCCTGCTGGGGGACCACTTGTACTGGACTGACTGGCAGAGGCGTAGCATCGAGCGGGTGGATCTCACGGGGGAGAGCCGGGAGGAGATAGTGGACCAGCTGCCCAACGTGATGGGGCTCAAGGCCGTCAGGCTCGGTAAGGTGGAGGGTAGTAGTAACCCTTGCTCCCGAGACAACGGGGGGTGTAGCCATCTCTGCCTCAACCGGCCGGGCAACAACTACGTCTGTGCTTGTCAGATAGGTGAGAACAAGAGGTTCTAGTTCTTAAGTTTAACCTAACCTAAAAATATGGTCGAAGCATGTGTGAAAGAGTTTTTTTTTAAATTTTATCAGTTTATCGTGTAACTTAGATTTTCAAATGCCTAATAGCAGAGTAATAAGTGAATCAGTAAGAATTTCTTTGTCTTTTACTTCTAAGTAGTGAAGATAAATTCTTATGGAAACATAATCTTGACTTAGTCTCCGCTATTGATGGTACCACAAGGTGCCCATGATGCGTGGTTGATCTTCTAAACTACTCAGTCGTGGGAACGTGCGTTCATTTGTTTGTCTACTTATTCCAGGCTACGAACTAACGGCAGATGAGAGGACATGTGTTGTGCCGGAGGCCTTCCTTCTGTTTGCCCGCCGAGAAAATATTGGCCGCATCAGCATTGAGAATGGGAACAATGACGTCATAATACCTGTGACAGGAGTGAAGGATGCAAGGTGAGACTTGTAGTCAATATATGTCTGATTTAGTAAGCACAAGTTTGCCATATATTGAAGAAGGTACAGGAAGGAGGGTGTAGTGTGAATGGCATCACGCTCTTAGACAAACTACACTCGTTGGAGGACAGGTGCGATAAACACGGAAACACAACAGACTGTAGGAAACGGGAATGGGAATGGAAAGAGGCAACTTCACCTTCACTTGACCTTTTCCGATGCTATAGGTCTTGTTTTGCTCATTCAGTACACTTATGAAACATATGAAGCCAAAGGACGCTTCTTACTTTAAGCTCACTAAACTTGATCTATGCGAACATCGCTACCAATTCAGTAAAATGGCAATACCAAAACCCGTGCCAGCGACACTTTGCAGGATCGCCAAGCCCGTCAAATTATGATTACACATTACAGTAGTTCTACAATGTTCCATGTAGGTACTTGTTGCCTCCAAGATTAACGTAAGGTTAAGGAAATATTGGGCCGGACAGGAACCAACATAGAAAAACCTCACTAACAAAGAGATGTAAACACGAAAGGCAACTAGAACAATGTTGCTTTTATATTGAAAAGAAGAATACAGTTCACACGCTGCCACTGGGTAAAGAGATGGTGGCCACCTTTTTGAAGAAAATCTATTACTACCACCCATTCATTGCCTCTCTCACCATCTGACCTTTGGGGTTTTCTATTCCTACTTTTCGTACACCTTTGTTTTCATACCCTCCCAATTCCTTTGCTATTTGAATGAGCTCTACCTTTGTTTTTTGGCCTCATATTCTTTTATGGTTTCCTCTTCACTTTTTCAACATTGTCACTAAGCACCTCCAAGAAAATATTCTTAACACTATTTCATTTCATTTCCGCACTTATACTCTCTTCTCTCACCTCACTTAACTTTTGTTCTATTGAATTTCTGACAATCTCACTCTCTTCTTAATATTTCTAAGTTCCATCTTGGTTTTCTTTTTTTCATCTTCCTGGTCCTCTTCAGTCCTGTTCTGAGTGTGAGCTTAGCACTAGATATTCAGGTAACGCCCAATGTAACTTTAACAAATCAACGGCAATTTAATAAAATAAACTTTTTTCTTTTTTCAGTGCTCTTGATTTTGACATAACTGACAATCGGATTTACTGGACTGATGTCAAACTGAAAACCATAACTCGTGCTTTCATGAACGGCTCGGATGTCGAGCGAATAGTGGAATTTGGTCTGGAATCCCCTGAAGGTACTTTTTATATTCACAGAAATTGATAAAAATTATGAAAAAGGTAAAATAAACCAATAAGTGCAAATTTTAATACGAAAGTCCATCGAAGGAAAGAGGAAAACTGTGGAAAGAATCTAATGCACAAATATGGCATCTTCTTTCTATCTTCTATAGTATAGTCATGTTCACATTTAAACACAAATTGAGTAATATTTCGGCATTGTTGCCTTTATCAAACAAAAAAAGAGGGGAAATATGCTAAACACAAACACTAAACTACTCCATATAAACGCATATAGACACAAACATGCAGACCGTCTAAAAATTATCATGAATTAATTATGAGTGAGGTGACAGATTCTTATCCAGTTTTGTTTGTTCCAGGAATGGCTGTGGACTGGGTGGCACACAACATTTATTGGACAGACACTGGAAGCAAACGTATAGAGGTGGCCCGACTCGATGGAAGTTCCAGAAAAGTTCTCCTCTGGAATGGAGTGGATGACCCGCGCAGTCTAGCTCTAGATCCAAGAGAAGGGTTAGTGATGTTGTCACCTCCNTTGAAGATGTTGTGAAAATAATGATTTAGAAATATATGCTATAATATCGGGGTATAGAAGACCTATTGGAAGACCACGGACGAGATGGCTGGACCAAGTGCAGAAGGACATGCAAGCTAAAGGAGCGGACTGGGGACACGTGTCTGAGGTAGAAGTTGGGTAGAGCGATCAACAGGAATAGAAGAGGATGTGCCAGATGACCCGCAGAGGTGGAAACGTCTTGGTCCTTCCATCTTGTCTGTGGTCTTCATTCTACGCCGTGGAGCTTTATTAGGCCTTCTGTCCTTCATTCTCATCACATGCCTTAACCACTGCAACCTTTCTCTCTTCAACGTCTCTTCTAATGAACAACAAAAGTGTGTGTTATTTTAAATGTTATATTGAACAACCTAATTTCTCTAGTTGTACGTGGTGTAGTGAATCTCACTTCTCATTCGTCAAACCTGAGGCTGTTTCCCACCTCTGCTATAATATCTACACCCACCAAACCCCCTATTACCCTCTTACATCATAATACCACCTTAACGAAGTGACATCAATGGGCATATAAATAAAGCCATATGTCTTGTTGTTTGTCTGCGACTAAGAGGCCATTCAGGGCTAAAATACTCGGCTTTGTGTACGGAGGTGACTTACCCACTAATGTTGATACATTTCCTCTATATTCTACCGTTTTCATCTCTTACTCTTTAGTGTATATACCTTTATTTCCAAACAATTGAACAGTTGTAGCACCTTTTAGAAAATACAAACAAAAAATTTTTTCAGTCAATATTGATAGTATTTTATTAAATTATTAGAGTTATTTTATAGGTAATAAAAACATCTATCAAAAGTGACAGCTGAAGATGACGTGATTTAACATATGACTATGTGAAGTTAGTTATATTAGCTTTATTCTGGCAGTCAGTACGGCCCATTTGTAAGAAAATAGGGTGTAAATATGTTGATAAGTATCTATAAAAATTTGAAGGAACAATGTTGAGATTGATTTATGGTGTCCTGAACCAAAGTTTGTGATACTGCTGTAAATAAGGATGGAATCCTCAAAACTTCGAATACATTGGATTCGAGATTCAACAAGAATAAAATTATGTTAATTAAAAAAATTTGAAATTAAATTTGTTTTAGAGCTCTAATACTGCTTATTGGTGTTTCAGTGAATACAATTCAGCAAAGAATTGCTAACATTTAGTCGGTAACTTAGGGTACAATCCGGGACAACAGGAATTAGCAAGGAATTTGAAGTGGTCGAGGGGAAAACAGAAATAAATATGTAATTTGGTAAATTAAAAAAAAAAACACGGTGAAATGTGGTTTTACTCCAAATTACATTTAATAATCATTAAATCAGTAAATTACAATGTGAGCCATAATTTTTTTTAGCTACGTAATATATGTCATAATTTTTAAATTCCTAGTAGACTTGTGTTAATACATATATATAAATATATAAAAGTGTGGGGGTGGGGGAAGGTACGTACTTTTGAGTCGGGGAATTTTAGGAAATGATCAGGTAAAAATTCGGGAATTTCATTGTTTAAGTTAAGCTCCATGTATTTATACTTTATATTATTTTGTTGTATTCCAATTTCATTTATGTTAATATTTTTTTCCAAGACACAGGATTCGAAAGTAGTTTTAAGATTTGTATTCGAGATTTAGATTCCTAAAGCGTTGTATCCGACCTATCTCTAGTTTTAAGGTAAATATTGTCAAGTATTATGTGAATCCCCCTAGATACATGTACTGGAGCGACTGGGGCGATATGGGCCGCATAGAGCGGGCGGCCATGGACGGTTCCCGCCGCACGGTGCTGATCGGCAAGCTGGGTCGGGCCAATGGTCTGACCATCGACTACGTGCAACGCCGCCTCTACTGGACGGAGATCACCTCGCCGGCTATAGAGAGCGCCGACCTGGACGGAGGGCGTCGTGTACAGGTGGTCACTCAGGGGATTGAGAAACCTTACGGACTCACACAATACCAGGTCAGTGTAACACGGCAAGAAAAACTACGATTACAATCACCCTGACTTCTAACAGCTTTAACTACTCACTTCGGTAGCCGCATGGTCTAAGGCGCTACTCCGGCTATAAACTATAATGTCGATGACTAAGAGATCAAGGTTAACGTCTCAGTCTGGTGTACTAAGGATGGTTTTCCACTCTTCTTCCACACAAATAGGTTTATTATTATTATTATTATTATTATTATTATTATTATTATTATAGGTCGTTGTATCCATAGCGCCAATTCTAGATTTGTCGAATTTGATTTTTATCATAAAAGGAAAGCTAAACTCAGAGAGTTATTTAAGGATGTCCCATATCAATAATTTATCATGTAGAGGTTCTGCCTATATTATTTAAACTTACAATATTCTGCTCTATTTTTTGCATTATGTTACTGATTACTATTTAGTTATTTGTTTTTAATGTTACTTTTTTATTCTTATTATTATTAACTACTTTTTATCTCGTAACTATTCATCAGTATATAACATTATTTAGCCATTTTTTGTCTATCATTTTTTCTTGTGTAAATATATGTATTATAAGGTATGTACGTGTGTACTTTTCAGTGCTGGCCTGTTATAGGTCTTACGACTGTTGGCCAGCACTATAATAAAGGAAATTGAAATTGAAATTGAAATTGAATTATTATTACTACTACTATTATTATTATTACTATTATTATTATTATTATTATTATTACTATTATTATTATTACTACTATTATTATTACTATTATTATTATTACTACTACTACTACTATTATTATCATTATTATTATTATTATTATAATTATTATTATTATTATTATTATAATTATTATTATAATTATTATTATTATAATTATTATTATTATTATAATTATTATAATAATAATAATTATTATTATTATTATTATTACCGCGTCTAAACTACCCGTTCGGATTGTACGCACTTACGCTAATGTGTAATGGTAGGGTGATTGTGAGATGAAATGAAGGACCTACAGTTTAACGTGGAATCCGAACCACGGTGGAGGCCTGGCATTCCCCACATTCACAAGATGTCTTGTCAGAAATAGGTATACACTTCCTCTAAATATAGCCTTTCTCATTGGTAAAACCATTAGCGTAATTAGTACATAAGCATATAACCCAAACAGGTAGTAAGACATGATGCTAAGAAAAAGGATTAAATTAAGGTGTAGGGATGAAATGCACTCTTATTGGTGTGCAGAGGTGATGAGAAAATAACATAATGATAAATCATGTGTATAAATTCTCTCTCTTTCTCTCATTGCACTCAATCAAGATTTGAACCTCAGCCTTGTTGGTACTAGCAATCCAGTCTAATAAGGAACTGGCTCATTTAACTATGCAATCGTCGGTTCTCTTTTTAAAAAACATAGTTGTAGGGGTCTGGGAGCTCAGGTTTTTTCATTCGAGCCTAGCTCAAGTCGAGTATTTCAAAAAGCTCCTGAGTTCGAGTAGAGCTAAAGTATATTCATGATTTTTTAAATGTTAAAAGAGTATGGGCCTATATATTCAAATATTTTAAAAGTAAAACAGTACATTTAAAATGTCACCTGTCAAAACAACACATATTCTTAAATTAAGAATGACAATTAGAAATAACACTTTAAAAAAAGATTCAAAAATAATAACACTCGAATATCCTGCTTTGGTGGCTACAAACTTGAAATATACCAGATTGCCAATAACGGGGAGATTGAGGTTCGCCTCTCGGTTTGGTGTACTGAGTTTTTTTTTTAAATTCAAAATTGACGACAATATTGAATAAATGTACCGGTCGAAAATAGTCTACAAGCTCTATTATGTTGTTAATGGGAAAATTGATATTAATTTTAACAATTCATTAAGTTAACAAATGATTTATAAGTGGAAATTCCTGTACTGGTATTATCTAAATTAAATAGCCTATGCTAACCATTACATTTTAAAAATTGATTATTATGTACTTCAAGTGGAAGCTTGAAAATAACAAGACTACAAAACTTTTGATCTCGATCTCGAGATTAAATGACTAGCTCAGCTCCAAGCTCGACATCCGAGTGTTCACAGAGCCCTACTTAGCGGCCATATATCCATTAAAAGTCCCCCCATTATACGTTTAATCTGATAATTTTTTTTTTCTAGGACTACATCTACTGGACAGACTGGAAGACCGGCAACATCGAGTGCGCTAACAAGACAACTGGCTGTAACCGGACGCGCATTCACGCACAATTGGAGTACGTCACGGACATCCTGGTGTTCCACAACTCAAGGCAGTCTGGTTGGAACCAGTGCGCCGTGGGGAACGGAGGCTGCTCGCACCTCTGTCTGGCCCTTCCTTCTCCCGGTGGGTCGGGTGCCAACAGTCACGGGGCCACCCCCAACAGGCAGTCGTACACGCACCGCTGTGGCTGCCCTACTCATTACGTTCTGGCCGGGGACAATGTCACGTGTCTAGGTGGGAACGTCTGCGTTAACATGCTAAACAATTCACTTTTATAATATTATTAGGGAAGTAGGAAGCTTCAAAATTTAAAAACTTTTCTTCATATTTTCACCAGCTTCAACTTCACTTCAACCCGCCTAGGTGGCGTAGTTGGCTAACGTGCTTGTCGTGTTGAGCTCGACTGCTGAGGACGGGGAGATAGAGGTTCGAATCTCGGTCAGGTGAACTGGAGGAGGTTTTTCCTAAATGGTTTTCCACTCTCCATCCACACAAATGCGGGTTCACTTCCTCTAATTAAAAACCTTCCCAATTCCTAATCCATTAGATTAATTAGTACTTAAAGCGTATAACCCGAACGGGTAGTAAGACGCGGTGCTAAATAATAAAAAAAAACTTCACTTCAAAAGCTGATTTGGCAATTAAGAACCTTCACCAATAAATACATTTTACTTTAAAATATACATTAATAATTGTTCACCTGATAAAAAAACAAGCTAATTAAATTTTCTCGATATAATTTATTAGCTAAGGGTGGATTACTTTAAATCAGTTTGTGATTTAATATTTAAAAAAAAACCTGTGCAACATAAATATTATTTTCCAATATGAAATATGTATATTCAAACCTCGATTCGGCTTCGGGAATATTTAATAATGTTTGGTTTGACTTTGCTTAACACACCCTACTAATATATAATGGTGATGAGAACTTCAAATTTTTTAATCTTTTAAATACTTTTTAAGGGTTATTAAGGATTTCAAATAATTATGAAATTTAAATTTAATAATGTTATATTTCTCTATAAGGAAAGCTTCTGTTTGCCTTATTAGGTAATTGTATTATATTTTCAGGAAGAAGATACAGGAAAGGTGGATAGAAACATATAAAAAGAACACAAATAATATGGCCTTTTCATTTCCTGTGTTTGTTCTTTATGTTATGCCTTCTACATTTTTCTAATTAAGTGTCCTATCATTGTTTACAAATTTCCTTTTTCTCCCTTTTGTTTGGTTTCCTCTCTTAGGAAGTTGCACTCCGGGTTTCACACTTTCTTCTGATGAGTTCCGATAGAATGAAACACAGGTCATGTGATCGAGTGATAACGATCTATTTTCTTCAAGAGGCAGCCAATAGCTCTTTGTCCAATGCCAGCAGTGTAAAGTGTGAACCGTGTTTTTCTTTCATCGTAAAAACTATTTTGAGTTATTCCTTTGTTTCTATCCACCTCTCCTGCACCTTCTTCCAAATATAATACAATTGCCTCATAAAGCGAAAAGAGGTTTTCCTCAAGGAGAAATATTTTGGTTCTTATTGGATAGATCAGCCCACATAATTATAGGTAAAACGAAACAACTAGACACCATTATTTATTATTATTATTATTATTATTATTAGCACCGCGTCTTACTACCCGTTCGGGTTATGCGCAGACACCATTATTTATTATTATTATTATTAGCACCGCGTCTTACTACCCGTTCGGGTTATGCGCAGACACCATTATTTATTATTATTATTATTAGCACCGCGTCTTACTACCCGTTCGGGTTATGCGCAGACACCATTATTTATTATTATTATTATTAGCACCGCGTCTTACTACCCGTTCGGGTTATGCGCAGACACCATTATTTATTATTATTATTATTAGCACCGCGTCTTACTACCCGTTCGGGTTATGCGCAGACACCATTATTTAATTGCTTGATTGAATGGATGAGTGTCACGATGAATTCATAATTATACTATAACAAGCCTGCCGTTATTATGAATAAATTAATATTTTTTAAAGGTATAAAACAAGAAGCAAGTTATTTGAGTAGTTTCATGAAAATTTAGGCTTTTTTTTCTACTTTTACCCTTATACCAATGTGGGAATTAAACTTTTTATCCTTCTCATGTTTCAAAAATCTGAAATCGGATTCTAATTTGAGATGTGTTGGTAAATTTAAACTTTTGTATTCTAGAAAAAAGTGGATTAGGCTTATCTGTAATATATTGTGAATTATCCTACGGAGTACCTTTAAAAACAAACGATGAGGTATTGTTTTGTTTTCCAGCCCCTCGCTCATTCCTACTCTTTAGCCAGAAGAACTCTCTGAGCCGTCTTGTGCCGGACACAGCCGACTGTCCCGACATTGTCCTGCCGGTCCAAGGGTTGAAGAACGTCAGGGCGGTTGAATTTGATCCTGTGTCTCAGTTCCTCTATTGGGTGAGTCCCGCCATGGTTTCTGACAACATGGTTTAGTGGTTTGAGAAGCTGACTACTTCACTTTATGATTCTTTGTTTGATACAAGAAACAACAGATTGTAATTTTATTATTATAAGCTTTATTTCTTAACCAGATATTAACTCAAACTTTGAGCTTTGGCCGAGCCTTTAAAAGAAGCTTGTGTTCAATATTGACAGTTTTATAGGTTCAACCAATTTGAGATTGTGCTTGTGCTTTATTTTGTGTCAGATGATGGATAACTCAAAACATTTAGAGTCTCGACTGTCCGATCTAAACAGGATTGACAGGTGGTCGGATAACATGAAAACAAAGGAAGGGGTTGGAATGAAACAAATCAAAATTAAATGGAAGCATGTAAACAGAAAGAATTTTTTTATCAATTAAATATAACTTTATATTTATACAGTTTGTAGAATACAAACTGTACAAGTCACTGTTAAAAAACTTATCTATATATATGCCTAATGCACCTTTTGTTTATATTTAAAAGCAAGCTTACGTTGTAATGTTCCACTATGGTGCATGGTAGGGCCATACCATAATCCGTCATGTGGGTTTCCTGGCAGGTTGACGGCCGCGCACAGTCCATAAAGCGAGTGTATGACAACGGTACGCACGCAGGACCCCTGGTTCCTGGCGGAAACCACCACCCGTATGACCTTGCGGTGGACCCTTACGGCCGGTTCTTGTACTGGACCTGCGCCATCGCAGACACCATCAATGTCACGCGGCTCGACAATGGCTCCTCTGTCGGGGTGGTGTTCGCCAAGGCGGAAGGAGAGAAGCCTCGGAATATTGCCCTCCACCCGGAGAAAGGGTTAGTCCTTGTCCGCCTTAACCCCAAAAGCTTGACAAGCTTACATCGAATCCTGGAGGATATTTCCCAAGTCAAAAATTTGAAAATATTTCAAAACTCAATTATGATTTATTTCAATTTGTTTTTAATCTAGATTTAACCATTTTGTTATCATTGGTTTATTACAACAATATTATTAAGGATGTCAAATTCTATTCTTTTCATAGTAAAGGAAATTAATAAAACTAAAGAAAAAGGAAAAATAAACTACTTAGAGTAATTTTGATGAAGAAAGCCCACCTAGGGAAAGAGGAAAAATAGAAATAGTTATTTCTACTATAGAAGACAAAAGAAAGGAAGATGATGTCACCTTTGTGCATTGGATTCTTCCCTCATTTTTCCTCTTTCCCTAGGAGGGCTTTCTTCACCACATTTATTCTTAGTAGTCTATTTTTCCTTTTTCTTTAGTTTTATTAATTTCCTTTATTATAAAATTATTTAGCCATCGAGCCACCTCATTTTTAAGCATTAAAAATTCTATTCCTTGATACCATCATTTTCTACTGTAATTGGAAAAATCAGGAATCGATCTTGACAAAATTTGTCGAGTCATTACTATCAAATCCCACTCACTGATTGTTCTGGTATAAAAACAAAACAGCAAAATTAAGATAGTTTTTTTTTTTGCTACCAGCAAATGGTAAATGTACTCTACATGAACTTTTTGCTCTACTGATATTGTGTTAATAGCTTGCTGAAAAATTAATAATTAAAAATATCTACAAGACCAAGATTTTAATCGAAATAATAAGTATGGAAATTATTAAATTTAAACCAAAGGGTAGTTTGGATTTGTTTACCCAATGTTGTGCAAGTTTCCATTGCCTAAGCTTCGAGTTGTTGCAAGTGGATGTAGTCCACTCCTTCAATTCACAGCGAATACAAATATTTGAAATTTTCTTGAAGCCAAATTGAATTTTGAATTTTTTCGTTTAGTGTTTTATGCCTGAAAAAATATTATATTGTGGCTAGTTATAAAAGTTTAGGTGCTACAATTACCGGGAAAGTGTTTTAATATGCAATTTTTTGTAGTAATTTGTTTTATTCTGATAAATCAAATTCATAATCATCATCATCATCTATTTCCAGCATGGGGCTGAGTCAGTTTACTAAAATGCCTCCATCTTCCTTTAATCACTGCCAATCCTCCTTTGATTACTGCCATTCATCTCCTCTCACTTGCACATTTTTTGTTATCTGCTCGTCTCATATCTTTCTTGGTCTCCCTTAAAGTCTTTTTCCTACATCCCCTCCATCATTCTCCTTGGTATGTTCTCCTTCTCCATCCTCATTACATGTCCATACCATCTCAGTCTTGCTTCCTCTACTATCTCATGTACTCGAACATCCTCATTACATGACCATACCATCTCAGTCTTGC
>CABFOV010010381.1:0-16373 GCA_902141375.1 Timema poppense
AGTAAACTACCCTTAATTTTAGGGTTAGATATCCAATTCCAAAAATACCTCAAGAAAACCCTATGAAAACCCTACATACCAAATTTTAGGTCTGATCGATGAAATAGTTTAGGCTCTAGTTGGAGGTACAGACAACCAGACAGACGGTAATTCAAAAACCACTTTTTCGGATTCGGGGGGGTCATGAAACGTCGACATTCATCAAAATCTCGATTTTAATTTTTTTGAGAATCACAATAATTTCATAACCTGTAAGATAGCGAGAAAGTAAAAAGAGCTTCCAAGACACTATAATAACCATCATAAAGTTGTGTGAGCTTAAATACTTCGTATAGTGAAATATTATCTTCCCTGAATCCATCTGTAATTCATTGTAAGTTTTAAATATAATACTCAATATTCCATACTTAATATCCACATATTATTCGTATCGTTTATAATACTTGAAAATCTACATTTTGTTTTGTGCAAACAAAAATCAATAAAAAGAGTATTTAAAAGATATATATTATGTTTATATTTTATAATACACAATTGTTAATTTTAGTGTATTTACTATTTATATTCAGTTCGGTAAAATAAAAACCCTGGACTTGATAATAGAACTAAATGCAATATAATAGGAATTGAGCGCGTTATAATATTAGTTCTGGGTAAAATTGATTTCCAATAACCCCTTCCCCTCCTAAAACATTGAAATACATCTGCATGAGCTGAGAAACCGTCACTGAGTCAGTCTTCTCAGAGGAAATATCTGTAATGCTCGTCAGTTCAAATAATGCTGCGTGATAGGAAATATGTACAGTATTCTTGTAAAGTCAGAAGACATAATAATGTTTCTTACGGGGGTTGGCCAGACTGACAAGCGTGCGAGAGACTGGGTGGTTAAAAACTGGCGTGTGAGCGAGTTCGTGATTAGCAGATAGCTCTCGATAGTTGTTGACGAAGAGGCAAAGGTTCGAATCTTGGCTCAATGAAATGAGGGTGGTGTTGGACAAGTGATTTATTGTTGTGGTTTTCTCATCCTCCCTCCACGCTTGAAGGGATTCTTATTTGTAAAGGCCTACTTTGATTATAATATTGAACTATTAGAACATATCAGTTTTACATACATATATAGGTATGGTTTATGGTCTTATCAATTAAATTAGGCCGATAGTAGCAATTGTGCTAAACATATCGATAGTAATAAAAATATCAAAATGATAAGTTTACCTAGCACTCAATGAACCAACATACAATAATATCGCCTAGCGCCTGTAAACTAGACCGTGTTGTGTTGAACACGCGCGCTTGAAAAATAGAACCAGTTCTAACTTTCAAGCGCGCACGCTCGCTCGCTCGCTCCAGTCTGGCCACCTCTCGTTACAACCAATGTGTTCTATTTTATATTTTAGTCGCTCGCTCCAGTCTGGCCACCTCTCGTTACAACCAATGTGTTCTATTTTATATTTTAGTCGCTCGCCCAGTCTGGCCACCTCTCGTTACAACCAATGTGTTCTATTTAATTTAATGCAACCCCTTCCCCTCTTAACAAAATCCTGACTACGTGCCTGTGTTTTACATGTTATACAGAAATCACATCTCTCTTAAATAGATAGAACTGGCTGTATGTCTTATGACTCATTATACCTAGAGAACCTGGAAGTGGTCAATTTGACCGGTGTAAGTTCAGGAGATAAATGTGGAAGAAAACATATTTTAAAAAATATCCATAGTGCTGAATAGTGATTAGCAATAATAGTAGTAATATAATACTTGTCCAATATCTTTTCTTTATACTGTAATTTCTCTTTATTGTTCAGAAACACAGCGGGGAGAGAAACATAATTCTTAGTAGCACGGTGACAAGCGGATTATTACATTATCATCTCAGGAAAGACGAACTTCATCCTGCAAACAAACTACTGAGGGAAAATTTTATTTGGAAGCTCACACAGCCATACCTCAAAATAATCGGGTGGGGCTGTGTCGGAGGGGTTTTACGTGAATACTCTGCACCACTTCCAATTTCGTTTGCTCCCGATATTTACTTGTTCATTCCGACCCAACATTGGGGTATTATTGTATAACTGACGGTCTGATCTTTCCCGTCGTATAAGTCCGGCATATCTATGGCTGGCTTTCCAGCGAGTTTAGGGGGACATTCTGAAATTTCTAGAATTTTTCAACTTCAATCCACATATTCTTCAACAACACTGAAATATTATTATTTAAATCAATAGATCTTAATGATAGCTGTGGATTGACACTAAAAAGAGTGTCGTACCACGACAGAGTGCAAAGCTATATTTGGTGGAAGTTTCCGAGGCGTGGCGGATCGTACACAAAATGGCGGATTCTTCCTGCCACTTATGTGACTAGGCGTGCTGTCTAAAGGTCAATCACATATCTTTATTCCCTCAGCTATCGAATTATATCATATTGGTTTGGCTACCTTTAATCTCTTATAGATTATTAAGCCAAACTCTATTGGATGATTTTGTTACACTCAACATTTCTTCACTTACCCCCCTAGTATTGTTCTGAATTTAAAGATGTATTTACGTCAAAAGAGGTAAAATATATCTATGCTTATTTTCTGTGCATTATTTAAGCTGCCATGGAGACTGAAAGCAGAGGAAATAAGCATTGAAGGGACAGTGAGCAGTTCCAGGAGAGAAATCCCTGAGTATGTGAATACATGTAAACTCCATTGTATTGCGACCACTGTCCTCAAGGCTCTAGAGTACTGTGCATCAGAGAAAAAAGTAGAAGGGTGTTCCGCAATCGAGAACGTTACACCTAAAAGTTGAGATAAGTGCAAATGAAAAGAATCTTCTAGAAACAGTTCTATAGCTACAAAGTATGACGTCGTTATTATCTGCTCATAAGTACTCTTTAAGGGCTGCTTCTTGGAGATGGCCAACATTCGGGGCCTAGCCATCCTAAGGCTACACAAGACTCAATAACCCACTATCGGTAGGCAGAGCCGGCAATGACCTACTTCTAGCTTAGGCTCTCATGAAGCAGCTCCTACGCACTCGTCTGTAAGGGCCCTACATACGTAGGTAGTTGACAAGGAACTCACAAGTCAGACAATCTCCTGGAACAAGTGATACCTCGTCTTGTGAACGAGCTAAAGACCAAACCACAAACAGCATCAGTGCCAAGATCGCAATAACTAACCATTTTAATGGGGAAATAATAGGAAAAACAATAGAAAAAATCATAAACAAAAATTTCTAACTATCAATTTATTTTCCCTGTTTGTTTTAATGCCATTTCTATATGGTAGAAACCAATTCTGTTAAACCTGTGACTTTAGGAACTCGATCATATAGTTTTGTTTTTTAAAAATCAGAGAGTAAGTTTCCAACCGGGTCTATTAAAGGTGTTTTTGTAAATGTTTCTTCATATTCCCCAATCTAACTGTGGCAACCTTTTTGATCCATACTCAATTAACGGAGTTATACCTATAGCATTAACCGGCTGTGAGATGCGGTGAAAAAAGTAAAAAATTATTTATATATTTAGGCCATACAATTTCTAAATTGGCCAATATATAGCTATCACAAACATTTGATATTATTGCATAAGATGAAGAAAATGAATTTTAAGAAACATATCCATAATTCATTGCATGAAGAGTGACTGGAAAATTCTTGATAACAAATATACAGTGTATCAGGTTAGGATTTAACCCCGGACTTACAAATTATAATCAAAAAAGTACATACAACTTATTTTCTTAGTCAATTAATTAATATTCACGACTTTGTGTAAACCAAAGGAATACAATGGAGATGTTGAAAATACAAAAAAAAAACCATTAGAATTTGTTTGGAGAGAGGGTAGAAAAGCCACCATATAACTCCTCCCCCCTCCTTTATTCAAACAGCCAGGGATCCCCAAACTATCAAATTGCGTTTAGAGTTAGGTCTAAATTAAACGGAGAAATCTTACGCTCGTACAATTACTTGTAGCTCTACATGACCAACGAAGCTTGGGAGATGGAAAGGATTTTAGTACAGATTAAACCGCATCAGATATCATATTCGTAAATGTTGAAAAATGACACTTGGACAAGGGTTTGATTCCCGGGTACAATATATATTTAAATCTATTAAAATTAACGATGATTCAATATTTGAACACAATTTGTAAATATTGTATAACATTCCTCTAGGTTGATTTTAATACAGCTGGCTATGTAATTTATCAGAAATGATAGTCTCATAGTATGAGGCGTAAAGTTTTCAATGTACTGGTTTATCTATAATGGAGAGACTCAAGTTCGTATCTTGGCTCAGTGTATTGCATCTGTCACTGACGTTTTTACAGACTCTCACCACGCCAAAATGGGTGCTAATTCTACAAAACTACCAAATCGACGCCTATATCGTGGATTAAGTCTTATTTGACAATAGTTTTAAAAGCGTGTTAATAAATATGTACAATATCTAGTTCTCTAAACTAAATTTTACTTGCTTCATTATGCCACTAGCACGTGATAAAAATAATATAGTTCCATTCTATTTAATAAGACCTTAAATTTAAATGAAATACTAATCATAATCCTAAAATTAATTCCTCAATATTTTTATAACGTATTTTAAGCGGAAAGTTAGCTGACAATAACGACCACTTTCACGCTCATTTTAACTTGAAATTCTTGTCATACTTTAGGGACATTAATTATTACTTAGGCCTTATGTTTTAAACATGTCTGGCGTGGCACATAGCGTATGAAAGAAAAGGGACGGTGCTATATAAAGTTTGGAGGTCTGGGTTAAAGAGACCCCGTCAAAAGTATTTCTAATAACATTGTTTTAGTTTTAGTAAGAGAATGACATTTTCACCTTAAAAAAATGTAATTGTGAAACTATATGAACAACTTCTGGCCTACCTTAATTAATCTAATAGCTCATTAGTGTAATTCTGTATTTTCTGCTCTTAGAATATAATGTCAACAATTTTTGGGGTTTGTTTCGTTTTTACAATCTCGAAATATTTTCGGATCACAATTTTAGTGATAAAGGTGTATAGATTTGGCTAAAGAACAAATTTCTTTTATAATATTTGCAACTAAAAGAATATTGTAAAGCATTTAATAGAAGTTTTGGAGCTATACGTGATTATTTGGGGTTATATTATCTAATAAAATCAAATTAAAAATGTCCTAACATATATTGTTACGAAGGTAGATAAAAATAAAAATAAAAATAATGTTCATCATATGTCCATGAATCTTGGCTTTCAGTTAGTTTAATATAGGGGTAGACGGTTTATATTAATAATTAGTAGTTTCTATCCATAATAATTGGGACAGTAAGGCAGATATATTATTAGTCAACTCAACCTTATACTATTCCAAACAACGTAGGAAAGCATACACAGGATATTTGGAAACTCAACGCCCAAACTGCACATATAGTTTGTTTAACTAAAATTAATAGACAATATCTAGACACTTACATCCAGCAAACTATTTGAACGCCATTAAATTATATCAAAAGATTCGGCGTGGATTGCAGGGAGAGCAAAGGCGTGCCAGCATGCGTGTTCAACAAGTTGCATAGGAATTAGGTACGCGGCACTGCACATGTAATAATGGCAAGCACTTTCTGTGATGTAGGACCGTTAAAGATGACCCTCAAAACGTATTCGCGTTTATAGATGGACTGGTGTGTTTACTATTAATGGTGGTATGTTCTGGTGACGTGCTCCAAGATAATGAGGTGTGCAGTACCTAACGCCCATGAAACCTGTCGTATACGCATGCTTAAACAGCTTTGCTCTTCCGGCGTTCTACTCCAAAACTCTGAACACAATCCAATGGTTATAGCATAGTTTGATGAATGTATTATTATATTGGAAGTTTGTATAATTTTTGGTTCAAATAAACTATATGTGCAGTTTGGGCGATGACTTTCCGAACAATTACCCTTTTAATACATCAAATAAATTGTTAGTTTTTAGTTTATGCTTATATAAAGATACATAATTATTATTTTCAAAATCTATTCCTTCATATTTAATCACAATCTAGTCAATATTTACCCTATTTCAAAGAATGAAATGGTATCGAAAGATTGCAGTATATAAATATTTGTTGACGGCAACATTGTTTAATGGATGAGTATAATGTCATTTACTCAGTTTAGTTAAAAGTCATTCCTCTTCGGACTAAAAATTCGCCGGAACCCATGGCCATGAAGTATTGTAGGAGTAAGAAGTTGTTAAATGACATAAATAAAGGTTACTCCCATAGTTCAGTTGCCGAATGCAATAAAGTTTATGAATGAAGGAGTCCAGTTACAAATGACTCCTTACTAATGTGTATAGAGCCTACAAGTTGAGTTAAAACTTTACCAGAAACAGTTTTTTTAATTATTGCTTTTACTGTCTCTTAGCAACCGATCTGGTTGTACGTGTGTATTAATCAAGCAAGTTGGATAGGTGTGAGGAAGACATAATTTTATAAGAAATATATCCGCTTGGATTTGAATCCTAATTTACCATTCACCAACAATCTATTCCGACACGTGAATGATCCGTGAGACCACACGACAACAATTCAATTTTAATTTTTAATTTAAATAATGAAAACAACAAAGCTATAATGTAGAGGACTATTCAATTAGGTGTGTTAAGATGAGTCACAATAAAGGTATTTAATCTAAAATTAGAACAAAAAATTGAAACAAAAATTGTTTCAGGTATTAAATATAGATTGAAAATTCATAGTGCCTATGAAATTTGAACATATACTGTATTTTCATCCCTCTATGGATTGTAAGGACAGGTACATTCCTTTTGCCAGTGTCCTTAGACCGCCAATGCAACCTGTCCTCTGCCTCCTCCTTCAGCTCCCAGAATGTTCTTCATTCCTTCTAGTCATCTAATATTGGAATAATTCTTCTTCTAAGGCTCCTCTTTCCCTCAAACACTCCTTCTATGAAATCATGAAAAGACAGTTTCTTCTAAGGATGTGTCCGATTCAGTTTGATTCTTACCAAAGTATCATATACAAAATTGTTCTCTTCTCATCCACATTTCTTAGGACTCCTTCATTTGTCACCCCGTCTTTCCATCTGATTTTATCAAATCTTCTTCAGCACCACACTCAAGCATTATTTTTCCATCCTCCTAAGAGTCCAAATTTCTGTTCCATTCAGTGCAATGTTCCAAATGTAGCATTTCATCAGTTTCTTCCTCGGTTCCAAACTCAAAACTTATAAGGAGTTACCTCTTCTTGTTGAAAGCTTCCTTGGGCATGGTGATTCTCAACCTAATTTCATTTGTGCAGTAATCATCATCCTGTATCAGCAGACTTCCCAGGTATATGAACTTTTCTTTTTCCCAAATCCTGGTTTCCAATTTTGATTTTTAGCGGCTCTTCATTTTTTGAAATCATCATCACTTTGAACTTCTCAATGTTTTTTATTCATTTATCTGAGGTATTTAACTTGCACTTTTTGAATTGAAGGATTAAATAAGCGCATGATAATTTATAGAAGTGAGAGCGAAAGAGCCCACCAATTTTGTCAGGAAAGATATTTTAACCTACTTTCGGGAGTTATTTTAAATACCACAATCGACTTGATACTAACGGTTTTATTTCCCCTTTGACAGACGTTGTACTACGGATTTTTATCACTCAAGAAAAATGCGGCGACCCCAGCTGGGCTTGAACCCACGAAAATCAGGTCCTGAGACGAGCACCTTACCCTAAAAACACCAAAATCAACTTTTCAACTTGATCCCCATACCATATCTTCTCCTTGTCCCCACCATGTGGACCATCATTACCTGCAGTTCGTTTATAAGTTGGCCATCAATGCTAGATCATCTGTGTATTATATTGTGTTGAGGATGCATCATCCTATCCATTTAATAGATTAGCATTGGTGAGATATTTAGGTACACACTCCTAGGAGTACACTGAGCTTCTCGAGGTAGTAGGAAAGCAGGCACGACCATACTAACACCACCACCCCCCCCTCCCCCCAATTAGAGGAACTTATTTGTGTACAGAAACACATCTGGCTCCTCTACAACCAACACACCCACTAGTCGGACTCGCAACTACGAAATCGTGAACATACTCGTAGTTACGCTTTCACTTAATACAAAATAACCTGTCTACAGTGAACAGTCGTAAGACCTAATCTCAAACAGTAGGAATTAAGATAAATAAACCCCTGAATAAAATAATAAATAATAATAAATATACCAGACAGCCAATCATAGATCTCGCTGCGTTAGAATAATCATCCCAAATAACAAACTAATCATAGATAGTTCTTATCTAATACAATGGCTGTTTTTGTCATATAAAGGATTATATTCTTTAACAACTGATTCAATTAAAATTTCGTCAAAATCAGTTGTGCAAACAATCCACGCCACGCCAAGAAGAATCGATCAATAAAAAAAACCCACCATAAATGACTACAAAAGTCAAAGTCCTATTAAGGTTTTCAATTATAAGATATATATGTAATATTATTGTTTTATATTTAAGCATATACTATTTTTATTGAGATTTTAAAAATTTAATATTTATTACTATGCAGTTCCACAATCTGTTGTCCTAGCTAGACCCAATAACTATTCATTTTATTTGATTACGGTAGTCCAACTACATTTGTTTCTGATTAACTGAGAGCAATACAACGTAACTACAGTCGATCAGGAGGGGTAAAAAGCAAGTCATCCATGGTGCCACACGGATACGGTTAGCTCCGGTGTCTTACATACATTCTGATAATCTGATTTGAAAATATTATTATTGTGCTTCTCTTTCATTTGATTAACATTTATTGAAATTGAAGTGTTAGTGTGCCATATGTATATAGAGAGAGACTTTTGTTATTACATAAATACGTAATTACGTTCTTCGCCTGAAAAAATTTGGTTTTGTTGGCATAAAATACAACTCAACATGAATAAGTAGCTTAATAGAGCAACAACAGTCAGCAAAAATTCTGCTGAAAATCCTGTACCATCGAGTTCTACTTCAGAATCAGAAGGTCCGGTGATTCAAGATGAGAAAATTCCTCCTAAAATACGAAAATATTATCCTGACTACATAAATACCGGATTCACAATCACGGATGTAAACAATGAGCCACAGCCACAAGGTGGAATCCGCTTTGAAACAGAACAAAGAATGAAACCCTCGTTATTGAAACGACATTTTAGTACGGAGCATTCAACGTTAGAAAACAAGCCTAATGATTATTTCGTTCAAAAATTGACTGATATGAAAGGGACAAAAATTTTATGTCGTATTTTACTGGCAGTACTCAAAAAGCAGTAGAGGCATCTTTCTTGGTGAGATTAAGAATATCAAAGTGTGTAAAAGGTTCATACAATAAGTGAAGAACTGTTGTTACCTGCTGCGAAAGATATTGTGACTCGTTTGTTGGGTGAACCGTTAGCTAAACAGCTAGATGCGATATCACTGACAAACGATGTGTGCCACATGATTGAAAGTATGGCATTAAACGTTAGAGAAAACTTAATAGCTTAGGTCAAAAATTGTGAGTTTTTTAACCTTACAGCTCGACGAGAGCACAGATGTAACTATGTTCAACTTATGGTTTACGTGCGGTATGTATTTCAAACTAAAATTAAAGAAAAATAATTTATTTTGTAAGGAGCTATCAACACAAACTACCGCTGATGAAATATTCAATAAGCTGAATGACTTATTTACAGAAAATGGACTGTACTGGAAGCGGCTCGTTGGCTTCTGTTCTGATGGCGCTCGCGCTATGACAGGAAAATACGGGGGTGCTACCACCAAAGTAAGATAGTTTGTAGAAAATTGCACTTTCAGTCATTGCAGCATCAACACAGAAGCTTTAGCAATAAAGCGTATGCCTGAACAATTTAAACTTGATCTCAATGTGGTCAATTTTATTAAATATCTGGCTCTAAACTCTCGTTTATTTTTGAAACTGTGTTCTGAAATGGGCAGTTATCCTATTCAGTTGCTGCTACACACAAAGGTAAGATGGCTGTATCGAATAAAAATGCTAAGCAGGTTATTTTAGCTACATCCTGAAGTGCAGTTGTTTCTGTTGGAGACCAATTTTGAGCTGCGTGATTGATTGACAGACGAGCTGGGGTTCACAAGTCTAGCCTACTTATCAAGATATTTTAAATCGCCTAAATGGCTTATATTTAAGTTTGCAAGGTAAAACAACAAATCGATTTTCAGTGAATGGCAAAATAAAGGCATTTATCAAGAAATGTCAAATGATAAATAATAGTGTTTTGAATGAAAGCCTACAGTCTTTTTATAATTTGGAAAATTTTGTGACAGAGTCTGAAATTAAGGTTAAAGATGATCTCATCGAGAATATATAACGCCATTGCCAAATGATGGCTGAAATTTTAAATAATATTTTAAGGAAGACTATTCTGAATTACTTAGGATAAGAAACCCATTTATTTCGGATATAATTCTTGGAGCCCTAGCTAATAACGAAAAATAGTGTTTTATAGAACTATCTTACGATGAAGATTTGAAAATAGAATTTAACAAAATAAAGTTGGTTGAATTTTGGTTAAAGTCTACAATTAATATCCATCGCTATCCAGAAAAGCATTGTTATTTTTAATTCCATTTGCAACCACCTATATTTGGAAAAGTTTATTTTCTCTTATGATGACAGTAAAAAATAATTTTCGTAATAAACTAAATATTCACCCAAATTTGCGCTTAAAATTAAGCACAAATGAACCTGACCTCTCATTTTTAGTTTCAAGCAACTTACTGAATTTTTAGACTTTAAGTAAACTGTAACTATTCTACCCCATTAAAGCCCAACTTTTTTATTATTGAATATTTTTGGTTTTCATACATATTTTACTTGTTTGAGGTGTAAGATATATAAAAAAATCAATTTTTTGTTTACTTATATATGTTGTGTATTAGTTATGCTATGTTCCCATATGGGAACGTTGGACCTGAATGAGTACAGGTTAATAATCATCATCATCATGTTCCCATATGGAAACAGTGGCCCCGAATGACTACTAGTTTTTATATCTTCTACTAGGGTCATTTATATTATGGCAGCATGAATGAAACTTATCAAACATACACATATTTAATTATAAAAAATTATATATTTTCACTCACATCAAATTTATAATTAAATTAGTAATACATGTTATAAAAATAACTAAATGAAACTTATAAACTCAACATTTATGATTATGATATACTCGTAAATACTATCTATTGATACAAAACATATACAAATTAAAACATATAAAATGAAAGCTATTTATAAAGAACTCTTTTCGGTGAAAAAAATCATAGATCAAGTTAATATCTAACAATAATTAATGTCAATTTATGAACTTATGATAATATGTATAACAATAATGGCAATATTTATATAAAGTATATTGATATAATAATGAAAAATTCACAAGTAAACAATATATAATTATATTTTTTATATAGAATAGACTGTAATAACAAATATAATAATAAAGAAAAATCTACCAACTACATAATTAATCTTATTTTTTATGGAAAGCCACAAAACCATTAGCGTGCATTATAACATTACATTTTAGACTTTTGATCCGGTAATTTTTTTTTACACAACCCACAACTAGTTTACTTCTGATTTTTTTTTTATGAAATGTCGTTCTTTGTCAAATTGAACTTCTGGTGTCACTCTCTTATCTAGACAGTTTCAGTTGAATTGATCTGCCAACAGATGGTCTGCAGTTGTACTTCTGTATGTAGGTTAGAGCAATACGCCTTGTAAAAGCTAGAAGACCCAAAGGCTCAACTCTATTACTTCCAGTAAGGCGATACAGCTGCCAAGCATTGTTGACAGAAACATTTATGGGAAATGTTAATAACTGCCAGTACCCCTTTTCCCCTCTTATCTGTATTCTCAGTTTGGCAATGTTCTCGTCCATTCGATCTACTCCTCCCATGGATGTGTTGCATAGTGATATACAATCAGGTTGATCAATGGACGCATATATCTTGGCGGCTTGGCTGTATCTTCTAGTTTTACCTATCGGATTTACACCAGCTAGAGTAGATGCTACTGTTACAGCATTGTTGTCATTATAGCGAACAATGTTATTCCAGATACTTTATCAGTCATTTGAATATGAGAACCTCAAAGTCATTTTATTGAAAACTTTTACATCTCTCAGTGGTGCATTTTTAATTCTATTATTTCTAACTGATTCCGTTCCAATACAGTTTTTTTGTTTTCACGTGACTCAGTATCTTTACAGGGGTAAAGAAATTATCAAAAAAAAAGATTAAATTTTGTTTCTGCCGGAATCTTATTTCTAAATTCTGTAGCAATTGATCCACCAACACCAAGCTCAGGAATTGTGTTGCCAGTACTTGCTTCAGCATAAAACACACTTTGTATTAGGTAACCTAACCTTGTGCAGAGGCACCATGCTTTATATCCAAAGCTAATCGGCTTGCCTTGGATATGATGTTTAGCACAGTGCTTTACAAAGTACGGTATCATAGCTTCATCTACGCACAAGTTTATTTCACCATAAACATATTTTAACCATATTTAATTGAGCTATTGCCAAAGGGGAGACACTTTAGCAAATTTATCCTCAATCAAATTGCTGTTATCACATAATATGTAAATATCTCATAATTTGAAGGAAGTGATTTCTAGACATGGCTGTCGAGATCGCTTGGTTGTTCACGTCTGGAGCTTTCTCCCAGTACATTTTTACTCTCGGCACAAGGCTGTAGCCACTAATGAGAACAATTCCGATAAACACACGTACCTCCTCAAATGTCAAGTTTAAATTATGTTCACCTTTCTGTAAAGCATACAAAATGGTCATATCACGAATAAAACTTATTATGTCTGTGATTGTTCCCAGTACATTTTTACTGTCGGCACAAGACTGTAGCCACTGATGAGAAAAATTCCGATAAACTCACGTACCTCCTCAAATGTCAAGTTTAAATTATGTTCACCTTTCTGTAAAGCATACAAAATGGTCATATCACGAATCAAACTTATTATGTCTGTGTCATAAAAGAGTTCAAAAAGATCAACAGGTGAATTTTAACTTTCAGTGAGCCATTTTATAAGCTTCCATGTTCCTCAAGAACCAGAATGAATGTCTTATGCTATCCAATCTCTCTCCGCGATATTTTTTTTTTCTTACCTTGAGATACACATGGTTTTCTTCTTTTAACTCCAATAGTAGATGCAGTACTGACTTTATGTTGATGTGGTTGTTCTGCTGTCACTGTTTCTTTGACCAAACTTGCTTCTTCTACAAGAGTGCTGGTTGCTTCAACCCCGCTGATAACTAATTTGCCGATAGACGATTTAGATCAGCTTCATCCTCCTCACCAGTGTCTTCACCAGATGCAGCATTATTAATTGGAGGTGCCACATATATTCTAGCATTACATATATCATTATCAGTCTCAATTNCTGATAGCTAACTAGCTGATAGACGATTTAGATCAGCTTCATCCTCCTCAACAGTGTCTTCACCAGATGCAGCATTATTAATTGGAGGTGCCACATATATTCTAGCATTACATATATCATTATCAGTCTCAATTAAGCGTTCTATTTCCTCTACTGTCAATCTGAAACATAAAACCAATATCAATTAACTTGGGGCCTTTCAGGACTACCATTATCATATGGGAACATCATATTTTATGAAGATAATTTTAAAAACCTAGAAATATTATACAAAATTGGTTATTCGTAATGTAAAAGTATGATATTTTATAATAAAAATATATATTTAAAAGTAAATTAATTGTAGTAAATAACAAAAAAACTACTTACATTTTATGAGAAGCCATTGGTGGAATTTTTTGTTCATAAGGTTATGTTGTGTTCTTTGTTGTAAAACAGCTGAAATGTGTTTATCACTTATAACAGGTACAATATGACCAACTTTTCATAAATAGCATAAAAAATACCACCTTACAAAACATAAAAAAATTAAAATAATATTTTTTAAGTTCCTTAATGAGAACGGTGGTCCTTAATGAGTTAAAAATAATTAACAGATACTTTTGAAAACAGTTATAATTTTGTACTGTTTTATCTATCCGAGATATAACTCTATACTAATGAAAATTGTATTATTTCAGTGGTAGGCGACTGATCCATAATACTCATGAATGATACGATCAAATATACAAATGATTGAAAACTACTGCTCTAAGGTAACAATTTCAATTTACGTGTACAGGGAATGCTATTTCCGAATATTTAATCAAAATTTTTATGGTATTTAATATTTGCATGAAATGATAATACCCTATCAATAATATTTCTATAAATTCATTACAAATAATTATACTATTTAATCTGACATATTTTCATATTTCTCTGTTAAAAATGATGAGGAAATAAAAATAGCTTAGTCATGGATGAAAAATTAAAGATAAAACTTCAAACTCGCAGCCACTACTTCTTTAATCTAAATATATTCTGTCATTTTAAGAATTATACGGAATGAAACTAGGACCTATTACACATGGATTCAACACACAAATGCCAAAATGGCATTCCAAATAAGTATAAACGCGAAGAGTGGAATTTTGAAAATATCGGTTTTATTTTTGGCTGACAAAGAACGGTAGAAAAGGAATAAAACATAAGGCAAGTATTATCAAAGTTGGTTCTGTATATAAGGTCGGACCAATAGATCGAACTTGTTCTGGCAAGAAGCTAAGTTACGACTAAAGAAATTCGTCTGACAGTTAAAAGTTAAAAGGGTGGGTAACTCAAGGAAAATCTTTTATTGGGAAACGAGAAAAGTTTTTTGAGAAAAACATTTGGTGGTATTTTTTTCACCTTAGTAAAAGTAAGCGTGAAGTGGGACACAAGTAGTCCACAGGAGATCGACATTCCATTTAAAGTATAAGACAGAAACGTACTTACTCTTCTGGAAATGAAGATATTTGATGCTTTTATAGGGTAGAGGGGAGAACGGGTTGAAGACAAGCTGAAATTAAGAAAAACAGATCTTTGAATTTCATTTTGGGAAAAGTTTTAGCTTATTCTTGATGAACATTATTTATATAGGCCTCTATTCATTTAAAATAATATAAAAATAAAACCTTTTTATTTATCAAATGTATTTAAAAGAGCATTACCAAAAATCCTTGAATACAGTCTAACTTATTATTGTTCAAATATAAAATAAATGAATTCGATAGTACAGATATTAAGGAACTGTTGATATCAACATGTGAAGAAAATTAAACTCTATGTTTGTACTGAAGTAATACTTTAATTTAATTTAGCCAAAAATCTGTCTTGCCATAAAAACTGATAAAACACTTACCTTTTTTATGTCCCTTTCCATACCACAATAGCCATAGGCTGGAAACACTAATAGAGGGTAAAGTAATGTTTAAACTTTATGTTCTTTCTTTATTTAAAAAATAATATAGATACACATTCAATTATTTATAATATTATATTTAATCAGTACAATGTTTAAAAGATAAACTAGAACTGATGAGTAAAAATCTAATAAATCAATTATTTTTTCCTTAATATAAGAATTGTAATGTTATAAATATAGTTAACTATACTAATTTTATTACTAATAAACACTTCCTCCTAGTATTATTTCCCTAATAATAAATAAACACAACTTTTTCTTAAATATACCATTAAATAATAACATATATTTGCAGTATACAAGTTAATTGAATTACTTTTAAATGTGATTCAAAATTATGAATCCTTGATATCATTTGTAAAACATGATCCCAAACATATATTCAAGATCAGGGCTCGTCATAACATAGTACGCCACACAGATACTTTGACGAGCAGGGCTCACACATTGTGTTCTTGCTTATACTTCATAGATGGCAGGAGTTGTATAAATGAAACTTGGCAGTTTTATTAATTATATTTCAACCAAAACTTTCACCTAGGTTTTTTTTTACGAAGAGTTGTTACTCAATAACCAATGAATAAATTAAACAGATACTTTGATTCTGAAAGTGATAATGAGGATGTGGATTTTTTGATGATTGTGATAATGAAAGTGTAGAACTAACTGAAGGTGTCAGAAACAATAACATAGAAACGACTTCTGAAAGTGATAGATCTTTTGACAGTAGTGATTCATAAAAACAAATTTAAACAAAGAAAAATTATTGAGAAATAAAAACAATTTACGGAATGAACCAACACTATGCCTTATAAATAGTTGTATGTTATGTATTAATTTTATTTTTCTTGATTAAAGTATGTACAGTCCATAAAAGTAATCTTTGTCAATAATAGTTGAGATTTTCTATGAATAGAACACTCATAGTGTGTAAGAAAGGGGAGAGATAAAAAATTAAGGATATGGGG
>CABFOV010010382.1:0-16372 GCA_902141375.1 Timema poppense
TTAAGGAACTGGTGGTGGAAGAAGTGTGGAGGGAACAAGGATATTAAGGAACTGGTGGTGGAAGAAGAGTGGAGGGAACAAGGATATTAAAGAACTGGTGGTGGAAGAAGTGTGGAGGGAACAAGGATATTAAGGAACTGGTGGTGGTAGAAGAGTGGAGGGAACAAGGATATTAAGGAACTGGTGGTGAAAGAAGAGTGGAGGGAACAAGGATATTAAGGAACTGGTGGTGGTAGAAGAGTGGAGGGAACAAGGATATTAAGCAACTGGTGGTGGAAGAAGAGTGGAGGGAACAAGGATATTAAGGAACTGGTGGTGAAAGAAGAGTGGAGGGAACAAGGATAGTAAGGAACTGGTGGTGAAAGAAGAGTGGAGGGAACAAGGATTTTAAGGAACTGGGGGTGGACGAGGAGTGGAAGGGTCCAACATATAACAAGACGGGCGTGACTTGGACGCGGCCTTTGATAGCTGATAATAATAATAAGTACATAATATGCGTATAGTTCTATAGGTTACTTAGACGTGGCTCTAAAAAAAAAGTGCATAGCGACACATATTTAAGGCAACAGGTCTAAATTTAGCCTATTTATTCAACATGTCTTCTGCGCTTTATATTTCACTTTTACTAATTATTTAAATTTTTATTGAAATTATTTGAGTATTTGGAGAGGGCGAGTGCACGACCGATCGATAATATGTATGTATAGGGATTATACCTCAAAAGGGACAGTTGTAGGTCCCATGGCTTGACGTATGACAATTGACAGACTCGCTGGTAATTATTGCTCTCTTTAGCGATTGATGAATTAATAACGTCATTTAGCGAACTTGAGTGACACAATGACTCATATATTGATAGAGTGAGCCTTCTGGCGCGAGATAAGCTATCGCTGAGCCAGTCTGGGCGTATCTAGTATGATATGTAGCACCGGATACAGGCGTAGGAAGACCTGCCCATGGCGGCAAATGAATAAGTACAAACGAGCAAATATTTCAAAACGTTGGCGCTAACGGCTTTTCCTTCTCTCCACATCCCATTTGGGGTAGGATGAGTGGTGGGACAGAACATTTAGTAAACACGACCTGTATGGTAGTCAGCACCAGTGGTCGAATGGTCTTGATTGCTGGTGCGGGGGTTGAATACCGTTCAGGTGTACAGTAAGTGTGTTTGTTTTTTACCCATTCTCCCTCCGAGTAAATGCGTGTACGTTTCCTTGAAACGACCTTATCCATATTCCCTCAGCGTAATTGATGTGCGCGTTTGATACTAATCCGCGATAAACTTCCTTCATATAATTTTGTGCATAAAACATTAAACTGACCGGCAAAGTATTATCACTGAGAAGTGCGACACGAGCCTGCATTTTAAATCAATTTTCCAACTTTTAATGCTTTGTAAAAGCTGATGATAATTCTAGGCTAGTTACACATTTTGGTTATTTTTAAAATATTGCTTTGCGGGTTAAGCAAAATTTCATTTAATCTTGATCTGTTCAACCAAATGTTTATGATTCTATTTCATTATCAACCAAATTAATAATTCTCTTTAAGGAAATCCTCTATTCTCTTTTTGAGGTTTTTTCCTTTAACTTATTTCCACCTTAAAGGGTGACCTGGTGGTCTAGGGGTAAGGTGTCAGACTTCTGTGTTGCGGGTCCGGGGTTCAATCCTCGGTCCCGGCACAGATGTATCTTATTGCCAAACCTCTCCTTAAGCTCTGACGAGACGTGTATTAATCACAACTTGTGAATGTGTGGAATGCCAGGCCTCCACCGTGGTTCGGAGCCCACGTTAAACTGTAGGTCCTCCATTTCATTTCACAATCAGCCTACCATTACACATTAGCGCAAGTGCATATAACCCGAACGGGTAGTAAGACGAGGTGCTAATAATAATAATAATAATCTATATTTATACATCTTTTCTAACCATCTTTACTATAATTTTTCTCATCCCGTTCATGTAATGCGAACTTCGTTGATTTGTTTGCGTTTTTAGGAATTGACAGTATTCGACTAAATGCTTTTCGATGTTGATTGCATCACATCCAGCGTCAATTACTGTAATCCCCGTCTAGAAGAATGGTGCTGCAGCCCACTCCCATGTTAGTTGATAATACTGTCGCCAGGTCACAGGAACTGCGGATTTGCCATCCAAGTGTCGGACTGAACACACAAGACTGCTAATGTTGTATCAGAGGAGCACTGGCACTAGACGGTCAAGTCATTTCTTGAGAACGGAAGGAGTTACTTCATAAATACATTGGAAGGGTCTTTTGGAAAATTCAAACACTTTTTTTACACATCTAAAATTGTTAACTTTTTACAATGTTATTAATGTATTTTATAAATATGCTCGTTAATAATACCAATAAATAGTTACAGCTGCAGATAATATGAATGAGACTTAAGAATTCGTGAAAGTAGATAACACAATGTTTAGTTGTTAGATAAGTTTCTTCTCATGAAAATTGGCTTGTAGGCCTTTGTGTATCAGGGCCACGTTTACCATGTTCACCGCAATTTTGAGGTGAGATTATTGAAATCTACCCAATGTCCCTTTGGGTCTTAAATAAACTAGAAAACATGTCAGTTTCAGGGAGTTTGAGAGGTTGATCAGGGAATTTTTATAATTTTTCTGGAATGTTTACGTTTCACCAAAAAAATACGCAACCCTTATTTATAATAGTGAAAATAACATCGTTCTTCTGGCCGCGAATCTCTTTTAACACGGTTGAACTAATTTCAATTCTCAACGTCAACATGCGATTTTCGTGTCGTCTTTCAACCACTATACCGCGTCTTAGACAAAGTTGTGACACGTACGGTGCTAGGACAGTAACAGTATAGTAGCAATATGGTATCGTATCGCCGCGACGGTCCCGCACACCGAGGGCGTAGGTACGACGTATGCCCCAAGAGATTGTTTCCCCCACCACAGCCTACAATTATCCTTCGCTACCTGAGAGCGTGTATTGTTGTCCTGTTACATATAATGAGTGATACCTTGTATTCTTCCTCTGATGAGGACATTGTGGTAGCGGCTATGTTGCTGGAGCCAGAGAAAAAGAAGTGGATATCAATACAAAAAAGTGTTTGGAGAGGTTTTTTTTAACAATATTTGAGGATTTGATTCACAACGATACAAAATGTTTCGTATAATTTAGTTAGAGGTTGGTGCATTTAGAACATCATGAAAAAAACCCATAAGAGGATGGAGGTTGAATGTGGTGGGAGGTGGTTGCTGTTGAGGATAATCATGAGGAGGAAGCATAGTAGGCATGGAAAGTTGATGATGAGAAGCAAGAGGATGTGAACATGTCCAGGGTAATAGCTGTACTCGCATTTTAATACTCTTCTCTCATACTGAGAGAACAAGTTAAATATTTCAGCCTTAGCAGATACTTGAAATTATTTGGGCAACTGTCGAAATGATTCCTCAATGGCTGAAAAAACTTACTGCTGTGCGAGAGGATTATTTGAAAGGGTGTAGTGGAGGGGTAAGCAACGGCCGCCATGACAGTATCGTACGTGTCTTTCTTTACGCTTTCAAAGAGAAATGGAGAACCACGCACCGTGCGTGTACGATACTATGCCGGTGTGCGAGGACCTTTATGCGTGTGCGCGAGAATTCGATTATGTTATAGGAAGAATAAACTAAGAGAATAGTTTCTCAAGATAATGTTCAATCACTGGTGTAAGGCTACGGCCACGCTTGCGACTAAGATGGCGTGACCATGTCTCGGTGATGTGTTTCATAGAGTCTTATGAGGGCAGCCGTTATTTTTCTACTTTTATTTGCATACCCATTAGAATTGTTCCTAGTGACATGAAACTTTCTTGGGGTAAATTTCTGTGTGCTCTAACCCGTGTCGACTTGACCTCGAATGTCGCTGTGAACATGACTCTCCTCATTTGCAGCGCTGGGTCTAGCTGACACAGCTCTTCAGTAGTGATGGGCACTATCGAATGATTTGAACTATCGAATGAGTATTCGATAGTTTTCATTCGAATGAGCTTTAGTTAGTAGCGAATGATCATTTGAATGAAAACTATCGTTCCTTTCGTTTTCAATCGAATGAATTGTCGATTCATTCATAACAAAGCTGACTAATCAAAATAATAAGAGCAGTTTCTTTCAAACTTGCCTGTGTCAAGAAATACAGGCATTTACCAAACATAAGCACAGATAAATTAGTAGATATTTTAAAATATAATTTCTGTTGTAGTATCAGTAGAGGGTCGAAGGGTGCTATGAGACATTTGAAAAAATCTAGAGCAGTTTGTTGCGTCTGGTTTCACAGGTTGGTTTTGTGATTTTTGAGTTCTTGACAAAAAACGTGTTTGTGTTCAACTTATTTAATTAATGTACTAGAACCTATTCTAATTTACCCATTTTATACTTATTATTTAATGTCGTTTCAGTAGACTAACAACAATCTTTTTGGTATAACTTATAACGTTTTTTTGTATTTATTGATCTATTTTATTAAACTCATTTTTATAGTTATTTTAGGTTTCTTAAACAGTTTTAAATATACTAATATTTTTAGTGTTAACCGTTATATATTTAAATATGAAAACATAATTTTTTATATTATTTGCCTACCTATTTTGAAATTACTTTTGATTTGATTTTACAACCATGAATCGTTTAAAGAAAAGATCCATTGTTTGGGATTTTTTTGAGAAGAAATCAAATGTTAAAGCATTGTGTCAAGTGTGCAAGAGAGAATACAAAAGTACAGGTAACACATCAAACATGCGTGACCATTTAAAAAGGATCCACCCTACTCTTTTATAGTCGTCAAAAATGCTGGAAGAAATTGAAGACGATCCCGCTATGACTTCTATATCAGCAGACTCCACAAATAAAATACCATCAGCAGGCCCTTCTTCAGATCTAGATCCACCTCAAGTTCCGGCAAAGCGTCAGAAACAGTTGACACTCAGGGGAGTTTTTGGCAGGAAACAGCTTCCACAGACGAAGCGCAAGATTTTGGACGAAGGTCTAGTAAAAATGATTGCTAATGACCTACAACCTTTTTCAATAGTGAAAAATGAGGGGTTTAAACAGTTTGTTAATCTCTTAGATAGTGAGTACAGTAGCCCCATGGCTTCTTTGGTGCTTGGTGACATCTCACAGCTGACAGATGACAACTTTGAGAAGTTACCAGCCCAAATTATGTATCACTACGCCGAACCATATGATCTGCAAAAACATGTGTTTAGCAGCTGTCCCTTTTGACAGTCTAAATTTAGGTATATACCTAAATGTTGACTGTCAGTCAGCAGAAGAGAAGATTGTGGCAATTGTTACGGACAATGGAGCTAACATGGTAAACGCAATTCAAAGATTGGAAATTCCTCATTTGCGTTGCGTAGCTCATAATTTGAATTTAATTGTAAGTGATGCTTTGTTAGGAAATATTAGGCTAAGTGAAATTCTGCTGAAGTGTAGAGGACTAGTGGGTCATTTCAAAAGCAGTACATTATCTTTAGACAAACTTCGAAGCATCCAAAAAACTATGGGGCTTAGCCAACTTAAACCTAAACAGGATGTGGCAACAAGGTGGAACTCCACACTCAGTATGTTAGAGAGGATCATAGATCATGGATGGATCTCCCTCGTATCCTTACCACGACCCCCCCCCCTCCCCCTTCTTTGGACGTTGCAGAATTGGAGGTAGTTGAGGAGTGTGTGCCACTTTTAAAATTATTAGGAATAATGACCGCAGAAATTGTCTGGGGACACATATCCAACTGCAGCAANAAACCAGTCTAATTGAGGGAGTTTCGCGAAGATTAGCTGTTCTGGAGAGAAGGAAGTTAACAGCTATGGCAACAATGTTAGAACCTCGTTTCAAAAAAGCTGCATTTGGAGTTGAAACCAATGCAGCCCAAGCGCATACTTGGCTAAGTGATGATTTAGCTGCTTTGTGCCAAGCTCGCATTGAATGTGAAGGGGTGGAAAGAGTTGTGGCAACAGGAGGTCCAGAGTGCGAGGGAATAAACAACACAAATACAAATATTTCGTTGTGGGATAATTTTGGCACGAAAGTGGCTCAATTGAAGACAACATCAACTCCAGTAAGCAGCAGTATCACATTGTTGCGACAGTATATGGAAATGCCATATTTTAACAGAGTAAATGATCCATTGCAGTTCTGGTCTAAGCATAGATCATTGTTTCCGGAACTTTATATTTTGGCCATGAAATATGTGTGCGTACCTGCGATTTCAGTGCCTTCGGAACGTGTTTTCTCAAATGCAGGGCAAGTTTTGATAGAACGAAGGTTATATATAAATTTTGATTCTATAATATTTTTAAATAAAAATATTATGGAATTAAAATAAGTATTTTTTTTTTATATTTCAATTTTAAGTGATATCCTAAATAACAATTCACTATCACTGTATGCATTTATAGATTAGTTGAAATTGATAATATTAGTTATAGTTATATTATTATGATGATTATGTTCTTCAATTAGGTAATATTTCTAAATGCTCTTTTTATTTTGAAATACATTTTTGGTCAACGTTTTAGTAACATGTAAGAAAACAATATGTGACACTACTAATGGAAGAACTTTCACAATAATGTATACTTTATTTGGATACTCATTCACCTAAAATAGTATATGATAAACCTATCGTAATTTAATTTCAAATTAGTGATTATTATAATTAATTTTATTATTTTAAGCCCTGTCCCATTAATACTACTTGAAAGAGAAACTTAATTGATTTAATTAGAACACAATTCAATTATGAACACTACAAAAGGTGCCATTTGCGCCAAAGAAAAACCTACAACATAAAAGACTGTAAAAGACAAATTTTCTACCAGAATAATAGAAAAAACCACTAGTCGGGAAGAAAATACGTAAGCTATGTATGATTTTTATTTATTATTTTTCAATGTGTAGCATATTTGATGTCTATAAAGATTTGTTATATTTTATAGCAAACTAAAGTAGAAACATTAATATATTAAGGTGGCTGAATTCGTGTTTTATTTTTATTAATGGTGTTTTACGTGCTCTTTCTGAACCGTTTCATTTTATCAGCACACGACTTTTATATTAACTTAATTCCATAACAGGCACAACATCCAGCCCATAGCTGCTAATTTATCACTGTGAAAGGGGAGATCCACAGTTCTCAAATAACAGATTTATCAACCATGCCGGGAATCAAACCCGGGATTCTTAGATTAGTAGGCAGACTAGTTCCCGACTGAGCTAAGTCGTTCGATAATTCGTAATTATCGCAGACCTAGTTGAATAGCCTTATGAGAAATACAATTATTATAAATTAAATAAATACAAATAGGTTTGAATAATAGTCTAAACACTATGGTCAGGAAGATGTGAAATAAACTACAATGTGAATGATAAACTGTGAGCTTACTTTAACACGCATTTTGTGTGGATAAAAAAGAGATGAGAACGATAAGATCGAATAAAATAATAATAATTGCTCAGCCATGTAAAACGAGGATTGATTTCCAATAGTGGACTTTACAGTAACCATTATTTCGTATCTCCGTAACAAGGAAAACATTCGAAACCGTAAGGTTGACTATCATTATTATTGTTATTAGCACCGCGTCTTACTACCCGTTCGGATTATACGCACTTACGCTAATGTGTAAGGTTAGGGTTATTGTGAGATGAAATGGAGGACCTACAGTTTAACGTGGAATCCGAACCACGGTGGAGGCCTGGCATTCCCCACATATCACAAGTTGTGATTAATACACTTCTTGTCAGAGGTGAAGGAAAGGTTTGGAAATCAGATAAATATGTTCCGGAACCGAGGATTGAACCCCGGACCCCAGCACAGAAGTCCGATACCTTACCCCTAGACCACCGGGTTGACTATCGATTAGCATGGTAACCCGTATAAGTGAATCCCAATAGTGGACCTTATAGAAACGAATATTTCGCATCTCTGTAACAAGGAAAATATTTGAAACAGTAAGGTTGACTATCGTTCAGCAAGGTAACCGTGGAAATGATTCCCAATAGTAGACCTTATAGAAACGAATATTTCGCATCTCTGTAACAAGGAAAATATTTGAAACAGTAAGGTTTACTATCGTTCAGCAAGGTAACCGTGGAAATGATTCCCAATAGTAGACCTTATAGAAACGAATAATTTCGCATCTATGTAACAAGGAAAATATTTGAAACAGTAAGGTTGACTGTCGATCAGCAAGGTAACCGCGGAAATGATTCTCAATAGTAGAGCTTATAGAAACGAATATTTCGCTTCTCTGTAACAAGGAAAATATTTGAAACAGTAAGGTTGACTATCGATCAGCAAGGTAACCGCGGAAATGATTCTCAATAGTAGACCTTATAGAAACGAATATTTCGCATCTCTGTAACAAGGAAAACATTTGAAACAGTAAGGTTGACTATCGATTAGCACGGTAACCCGTATAAGTGAATCCCAATATTGGACCTTATAGAAACGAATATTTCGCATCTCTATAACAAGAAAAACATTCGAAACCGTAAGGTTGACTATCGATCAGCAGTAAGGTGAATGAATATGAATACTTTTCAATCGAATGATTCGATAGTTTTCATTCGATAGTGCCCATTACTACTCATCAGTTTGTTGTATCTAGCGGTGTTGGGTGGACTTATCTCATTCTGTTGTGCTCTCGTTATGTCGCACAGCTTTCCTAGTTGTGATAAAGAGGTGTTTTTAGTGGTGGAGATAAAACACCAAAACTCGAACAGTTCTTAAGCGTCGTGAAGAATAATTTGAAATCAATCTGGACAACCTCTTTGATACTGTCCACACAAATGCTCTTCAAAAGACTAAAATAAAAGAAGATAAGAAGGGGCCGTATGAAAGAACTTGACTAACTGGATGATAATTGCTTAGTTGGGCACTAGCGTGTGTTTGATTGCGTCATCGTAGGTTAAAAAGTGGACCTATAGTGAGCATGTGATCACATTATCGGTCCACTAATCATTCACCAACGATCTGGCATACCGCCCCAAAATATTTCTATTGCAACACGGGAGCTGGCTACCTTGCAGATATAGATCGAATGTAGAAGGAAAATCAGAAGAATAAAAGCGAACCAGTCACCAGAGTGTAGCATCAACCTCATGTTATATCATCAACTGGAGAGTCCATCTGCAGATCAGACACAGACACTGCAACCAGTGATAGTAATTATTTGCCCAAATCCTCCGATGACACATCAAGTCAAGAATGATTACCGCAACCGCAGTTGGAGAATAGTTAGTATTTTCAATAGATTTCTATAAATGACCGCAGTTTAAGCACGAACATACTAACTAATATACATAGTTGCAGAAACATAGTGACTAAAAGAGCATTACAGATCACCAAAGAGCATACATGAAATAATTGACTCGATTTCACAAATGGTATGGGTAGTTGGTGGTTTTGGCATCAGAAAACATGGCTAATCCAAGGAAATAATGAAAATTTTATTTTTCACTACACAAATATTTTATTTTTTAAGTTTGGTAATTTTGGAGCCTTATATTTCATCCGAATCGGACTTCGTCTCAACCAAATTTGAGCTCTCCAACTTATCAAGAAGTGGGAGAAAAACCCTGGAATGATATACAGACACCGCCGTTTGGATTTAATATTGGTAGATTATTGAGAAATAAATATGTTATAATGTAAATGGTATAGTATAGTCATGTATAGAATAATCTCAAGTATACTTTTATATAAACGGAAACTTACATCTTTCTGATTTTAAGCTATGATTTCCTAAATCACCATTCATGTATTAAAACTCAAAAATGTGTGTGTGTGCTTGTGGCATTATTTTAGAGCATTTTAACTACACTGTTTATTAAATTAATTTTAATACAACTAAATAAATAATGAAGTAGCTGCTAAAAATAAACATTTTTCAAGTGTCAGTTTTAATAAAATGTTGCACGGTGAAAGTTTATTTAGCTTGATGTCCTGTGAAATCAACGGCACACTCAGTTTCTTTGTTAATTTAAGAATATAAGAACGCTCCTCCAAACTGCTTATGTTGAGATGTGACAAGCTCAGAGGTGTTGAAATATTCCCAGGTGCGCATGGAGGTGGAGGACCTGTTCACAGACCTGGCCGATGGTAGAAAGCTCCTCAAACTGCTCGAGATCATCTCCGGTGAAAAGCTGGGGAAGCCCAACAACGGGAAGATGCGTGTTCACCGCGTGGAGAATGTCAACAAGAGTCTGGCCTTCCTGCACACCAAGGTGAGTTGAAATCGTGCCATCTTTGAGTAGTTTACCATTTTTATTGAAGTTATGATATAAACGTGATTATTCTGCTCCTCCTTTAGAACTCATCTGTTAAACCTCTTGCCCAACAAACTCTTCTTATGAACCTCTTACCCAACAAATTCTTCTTATGAACCTCTTGCCCAACAAACTCTTCTTATGAATCTCTGGTCCAATAAACTCTTCTTTTGAATCTTTGGTCCAACAGACCCTTCTGGTAACCCTATTAATACTTTTATATCCAACCCTCGTTTCTGGCCATCTTAAATCAGGGATCAGTAACGTTTTTGGGCCCCGGTCGAATTAAAACTTGGCAAAAGTCCCACGATCACTCATCGTTCCTTCGCTCTACATTCCTTAAAATCAGCTTCCTCGAAGACTTATGTCTCCACTATTCTAAAAAAGGAAAAAAAGAATAGATAAAATAAATATTTTCTTATCATACCATTTAAATTATCTTATTACATTACCGACTATGAGCGATCAAGGTAATTTTGGTCACACTCAAATTGATTTAAACTTACTTGATATATTTGGGGGCTTAGAAGACTCATAGATTTACTTTTAATGAAGATTTAGTTTCCTTATGCCTGAAATTCACCACGAGATCGAGCAGCTGCTGAGTCCTGCTGGATGGTAACCCTTTTGGTCACCCTTCTGTTCACCCTTCTGTTTAATCCCTAGTGTAACACTGCTACATACTTTAGTTTCACAATGGCGTTTTCAAGTTCCCAACCCACCTAAATACTTTGCTCGCCCATTCGGCCTTATCACGTCTTGCACGACAGCGCTTCTACCTCTCAAGATATCATTCATGAACCATATAGATGTTTGAAGGGCCTCCAGTTACTGACACTACAGGTTATATTTTATCACACTGACAGCTTGGTGGCCGAATGGTCTAGGGCACTCACTCATACTAGTCGAAGAACGACCAGATTCACAGACTCGGGCCGTGTTGCGGCCCATAGTCTATACAAACACACTTGCTCTTTTTGTTTTTGCAGCGCTTCTTACCTCTTCCTTTACTAACCAACTATGCAGAAGGCCCAAATAGAAACAGAGAATTAAACAATCAGAGTGAGCAGTTTGAGTGATAAGTTACAATAGTATGAGAACAGACCACTGTTACTCAGCGCACTCAACTCACCCGGTTGCGGAAACAGTTACCAGACGGTCGTCCATTATGCCCTCATCTTAGAAACCTCACAACATACTTAAAACATAAATAAATAAATAACCTATGGTGCTCTCAAGATGTGAAACCAATTTACAACAACATAAAGGAAAAACTAGAGATCAATTTTTAAATGTTTATTTATAATAATATACAAAAACCATGTATGATGATACATATAATAAATACGATTAATGTTATCTTAAGAATATAATAACGGTTGAATATATTTGTGTAAATGTTAATATAAAAGGTTATTTCAAATTTCAGTCTTCATTAATATCAGTAAATTTACTTTAAAATTGTATGAATTTAACAAGTCCGCGTTTCTCTTATAACATACTCACAACATATTGAAAGAAAATATAATATAGTCCAAAAATTATTAAACTCATCTTCCAAAAGAACAAAACCCTATTTACAAAATTAATATAATGATCCGCTAGACTAAGTTTAACCATGCGAAGAATTGATATTAAAATGCATCAGAAATAGGTAGGATTAGTAAACAAATCGGGATTAAATAGGCTTAATTTCTTATGAATTCTAAACATAGCTAAGAGTTATTGCCTTGGTTTTTTTTAACACGACATTTAATTATATAACACAATATTAATTCTTTAATATTCCAAAATGACTAAACATCCTCCATGAATAAATAATAAATATCAAAATTACTCACAATAATATCTTATGATATTTCAATAATAAGTTATGACCTGCGATAACAGTCCAATATCAGAAGAGATTTACAATAATTAGTACTAAAAAAAAATAATTAAATATCAGATATTACTTTCTAATTATTTTTCTACCTATCTCTAAGATCCAAGATAATTTGTTTAGCAATATTTAACTAACCATGTATATCGATCTCAGATTTCAATGTTCATTATTATATATAGTCTTTGGAAATCCTTATAAATTAACAACAATCAAATTTAATCTCAATTTCCACTATCAGAGTATTAAAAAAAACCTAATAAGCCGAAAGAGAATTTTGTAAAGTTACATATTAAGAAAAATATCTAGGCCGAAACATTAAATTTCCCTTACAATTTCAATAACGCGCAGCCACCTATGTTCTCCTCTACCAAGAGCCAAATCCAAGAGTGCCGGTAAGGACATACATGCATTATGCTTAGACCCAGAGAAAGGGGAAGGCGAGGGACAAGGTTGGTGGAACATGATTGGGTTACGTGACAGGGGAAACGCATGACAAAACACATGTTCGTAAAATTCTGAGAAAAAGCTCATTTGTTCGAGAACCCTCTTCTAAGTACTATATTTGTACATTTTAGTCACAATATATTTTTAAAGCAAATATTAAAATAAGTACAATAAATATTAAAAGAAAATATAATGCGTATTATATTTGTAAATTTATAATGACTAATAATTTATGTGAAGAATAAAACTGAAGTCTTATCCCACCCTAAGACGATTTCATTTCAAATTTTTTATACCACAAAGAGCAGAAAAGGCTCGCTCGCAAAAACAAGTGGTTGGAAAAGTTATAAAATCTTTCAGTGCAATTTATGAAAGTATGTTTTGTTGGCCGACGAGAAAACTACAAAATAAAAGTAAATGTCCATATGCTCCTCTCCAAGATGTGGGAACAAGGGACATGAGATCACACCCAACCACCTTCCTACACACAAAGGCACCGCCATTGTATTTAGTACTTAGCAGTTATTTATATTTTATAAGATCTAAATAAAAAAGGTAAGTCGTGGACTCCTGTATAGACCTCACGGACCCCACTTTGAGAATCTCTGTTTTGAAACATTCCTTGAGTAACGGGATGCAGCCTTACTTTATGTCTTGCTTTCGGAGAAGATTTCACCTGGGTGGCCGAGAGAGACGAATGTTTCACTATGTGGACATTTACTACTAAAGCTAGTGGTGAAGTTTGAATATAATCCCGATATAAACAATAAATCGCGTATGTTGCTTTGTTGCACATCGTTGTCATCGGTCCATTGGCTCTGTTCGAACATTTGTAATTTTAAAATCAACAAGATGACCGTCGCTTTGTCCATTTTACTTGCTAAAATACATGGTAGTAAAATGTGTAGGCCTACATTTTTTATTGGCTACTCTGATTAATAGCGCTCATTATAGCAGGCCCAACTCGGCTCCAATTTTTCGCGTTGACGATGGGGGACAAAGTGACAAAATTTCTTGTTAATAACTACAGTATGTCCCTATTATGACAGAATGAAGAATTTTGCACAGCGCTTGTCTGTGAAGCTATTCTAAAATGGTCAGAAACGAACTTTTCATTACAGTTCTTATCCAAATACCATTTCATATTTCAACAATGTTCAGTATTAGGATTTTCTCTTAACTCTTTGTCTTTATTGTTGTCTAACCAGAAATAATCCACGTGCAATAAGACGTGTTGGTGTAAACTTATTATTTGTACAGTAGCCCCATGACTTCTTTGGTGCTGACTGACAGCTCACAGCTGACTTCTGACAGTCAACATTTAGGTTTGTACCTAAATTTTGACTATCAGAAGTGACAGCTGCTAAACACATGTTTTTGCAGATCATCTGGTTCGGCGTAGGGATACGTAATTTGCTGTGGTAACTTTTTAAAGCTGTCATCTATCAGCTGTCAGTCAACACCAAAGAAGCCATGGAGCTACTGTAGACGACTGTATCGCAGATTTGAGTTGCAGGTTTTGCTCGCTATTAATATTAGATATTTATGTGTTATTTCTTAGTTTCGTTGGTTGGTCACCGTTTACTAGTTACACACATCCTTGTCGGCCTGTCCAACTAAACTAAACTAGCAGTTAACATCTGACAGCCACGCGACACAAAAGGTCGTCCCTCACATAAACATATAATTATTAACGTTAGAATAGTTTGTTCTTAATCTAGCGAGTTGGGGGAAAGGGTATGTGTGTGTGTATTTTTACACACTCGCTGATAATCCACGCGCGAGAATGGGCTCTATGATCGGTTGTACATCTCATGACGTCATTATCTATTGTCACAAAGTTCATTGACTCTCTTAGCGCGTGACAACCACATTACTGTTAAAACACATTTCCCAATGGTGCATTACACATGCGACACACTCACTCGTACTAACCTTCTCATAAAGTGTATTAGCTTTGAACGATATTAAAAAAAAAGAAAAAAAAGTTGTCATTAATCTACCCATGAATAAGTTTTCCTCAGAAAACCAAAAACTCATATATTAATTTTAAACAAAATTGTTTTAACTATTTTTAAAATATTTCAAATCGGTTATTTTTAAACTACCCTTAAATTATTCACCGCTATTTGTAAAGATATAAAAAAATCTAAAACAATTCCCAGAAACCCAATTCAAACTAAATCTTAAAGGCCATTTTCGATTTATTTTTATTTTTTAAAATGGCTTATAAGTTATTCTAAGCTAACTTTAAAATAATTTATTTTGGAAAGATAAACATACATTATTATTTATTATATATAATTATCACCAAATACAAATTTTATACAAATCATTAAAGCCATTTTTAAAAAATTTCAAATTTTTTCCTAAATCAGTTCTAATTTAAAGGCTAGGGCCAAAATAAAACAAATGTCCTGAGGTATAGATAGCCTTGAAACATCTGGATATCAAATTTGAACTAAATCCATTAACAGTTTCGGGTTCAAGCAAACAGAATTATAAAATCCACTTTTTTGGGATCAGACTGTGGAACTTAAAAATTCATTATAATCATGATGTCGAAAATTACAACAATTACAATCCTTTTTTCTTATTTAGTAAAGCTAAAAAAAAATTTATTTTGTATCATTTTAAAGTTTGAAGTTTAATGTCATGTAAGGGGCAACTGTCACTTTTCGAAGATAATATCAATATATACAAATAAATACCAATAATAAAGTAATTGTAAATGTAATTCATTTTGACCTAAAACAATTTTTTTTTAATTTTTCTTAAAGTTCACTCTTACCAACATCCTCCCATAAACGTCACACTATAATGCTTGGGTAATTAGTAATTACCATTCTATTCCTCCTCGGACCACTAAAAAAACATCACCCAGAGTCAAACCAGGTAATTTGGACTTGTGTTTGATCTCTCTAATCACTTAGCCACAAAACTAGCCATAACAGTTTTTAAAACAAAATAACTCTGTATTCAAGTTTTAAAGTATTTACTCTCGCTAGACTCAGACAAAGTAAACATGATCACACTGACAACACATGTTTCTCTTTAAAATTAGTTACAACAGCTTCACATGTTTCAATATTTTCAAAACAAATCAAAATTCATAAAGAATTTCTCGTACTAATTTTGTTTCTGTAGAGTTATGTGAATACTCTCTCCAATAATATCAATAGTTTCTGCTACATGTTTCATCAGCAGTTCCGGACACAAACATAACAATTTTAGTACCAGCATTCACGAGGCTAGACAGAATCATACAACATTAGTACTAGCATTCACGAGGTTATACAGAAACATACAATATTAGTACCAGCATGCACGAGGTTAGACAGAATCATACAATATTAGTACTAGCATGCACGTGGTTAGACGGAAACTTACAATATTAGTACCAGCATGCACGTGGTTAGACGGAAACTTACAATATTAGTACCAGCATGCACGTGGTTAGACAGAATCATACAATATTAGTATTAGCATTCACGAGGTTAGACAGAAACAGACAACATTAGTACCAGCATGCACGAGGCTAAACAGAATCATACAACATTAGTACCAGCATGCACGAGGCTAGACAGAATCATACAATATTAGTACCAGCATGCACGTGGTTAGACGGAAACTTACAATATTAATACCAGCATGTACAAGGTTAGACAGAATCATACAATATTAGTACTAGCATTTACGAGGTTAGACAGAAACATACAATATTAGTACCAGCATGCTCG